>QLPD01003615.1:0-11845 GCA_003314085.1 Hymenopellis raphanipes
ATGTATCTCAGTAAAAGCTGCGGCTATGCGGGCTTGGTTTGGGCCCTTGTAATTTGGTGGAATCCCTGAAGGCTGCCGCGACATGTCGATGTAGCTCTGGCACTCGCTCTCGATAGCAGATTGAATATCTGTCAAAGAATCGAATTGGTAATGGATTAGATCGGAGGCACAAGAAGCGCACCAAAGGCCTTCGAGTCGAGGTACTTGATTTCCTCACACATATGGCGCACTTCATTCGGCAGATTGTCAAGACCTTTTCATGGGTTAGTGCTGACAGAAAAAGACGCTTTTATAGGCGCACTGTAGATGAATTCCGTGGCAATGTTAGCCGCCTCTTCGATCGCCTGCGCCGACACAGAGTTCATCGTCAGTATCTTTTGGAGCGACGCGCAGATTTTCGTGGTGTAAGAGCAAGATTAGCGAGCGCTGCTCCCTTCTTGTTCGGGCTGTCTTCGTCGCCTTTGTGATGACTCAGAACGGCCATGCCCGGACCGAGGATCCCGTCACCTGAACGCCACTGGCAAGTCGCAACTTTGAAGTTCAAACCGCGGCTGCAATCCAACAAAGCACTCTTGGAAGAGGAGGATGAAGTTCACAGTACTTTCAGTCCAGAGTGAAAGATGACAGGGCGTAGCGCTTGATACGCACCATGCTTCCATTGAACTTGTCGATTCGTAACTCATTGAAGTCCAATCATGATAAATAATAGCGTAACATTGAAAGGAGAAAGCGGTCATGAACGAACTCCCAACTGCGAAAGCACTCGGGATGAGGGAGGTGCCTGGTGCCAGGGTGTTTCACGATTCACGAAACATAAATTGCGCCACATTCTACAGGAAGTAGGCCCAAAATGACAGCGATGGGATTCGAACCCATGCCTCCATACGGAGATGAGAAACCTGTTGCAGGTAAGCTGAACGCTTGAGTCACACGCCATAGACCGCTCGGCCACACTGCCATTAGCTCAAGGAGGCTACCGTCAACCCGGTAGTATGACTGATGTCGTCCAGCTGGCGCGCTGAAGACTAGCTGAACCACTTACGCGCCACGCTGCGAAATACGACGGCCACTGGTTCTGTCCTACCTTGAACTTTCCATGTGGCGTTTATTGGACTTCCCTTTATGGTTTGCGATGAGATCTGGAGTCTACAGTCATAAATCGGCACCGAAAAAGTCCTCACAAAGAGAAAATCCCGAGAACACGGTCACTCGTGGCAGCCTCGAGTAGAACAAGACCCGCTTGCCCCGAACGTGGATAGCTATTAAGTGAACCAGTTGGCCATCATAACACGCGTTTGAATTGAGGCTGGTGTGTGATTTGGCGCCAACAGAAGCGCTGCGGTTTAATTTTGGGGACCAATCGATACCGATGAACCACATAGCGAGCAACCCCGAAGGAGAAGGAGAACAATGGATGCTCTCCATATTTCCAAAGCGAGTGCCTCATTTTCAAGGGTGATGTCTAGTGCGCCTTCTTTGGGATTGACAGGCATCTCCGGGAGCATGGGAAATCGCGCGTGAGATCATCTTCAACCTCAGGCTGATGTACTTCAAATACCTAGAACCCATTGCTGTATGGGAGGCTGAAAAGGACTTCCAACTGAGGCCGGTACACTCCAAACAACCCAGCCCACCTTTTTCCGACTCTGATGGTTTGAACCAAGAAGCAGAACGTTTCGTAGAGGGACGCGATGGTGTGGCGTCTATACAGACTGCATAATGATCGGCCTTAAGCTGGACAGGCCCCTTCTCCGTCCCTGCAGTTGAATCTAGTCTCAACCTCCGGATATCTGCGACGCGTTAGACGAGCCATTTTCCGAAGCAAACAAGCAACAGTTCACGAGGTCGAGGTAGACTATGAGAGCTGTTAAATCGACACTTCTAGACCCCCTCAACGGCAGCAGGTAAGCACGATGTGATTGAGTTCATAGCTAATAGAGAGCAAAGACGAAAATGGTAGTAAGTAAGCGAATAAGATGAAGGAGACGAGAAATTCGTCAGCAGATCGATAGCATAAGCGTCGGGGGGTACTTTTCCCAAATGCGCCGAATAAGTGAGGGTTGTGGTTGCAGAAATGAAGACCATATACACTCGTCGAGCCAGATGCCGTCCTTGGTTGCAATGAAGGAATCGAGGCGCTGGCGGACTTCGCTAAAGGCAGGTCGAACCAACGGGTCTGAGGCCATCATAGCCTCGAAGATAGGCATGAACTCTTCTAGGCCCACGTAAATGTCTTTCTGAGGATAGATATCAATAGTCACATCGCCAACGTGTTTATCAACTTGCCTGACAGAGCTCTAAAAAGGTGGCACCGACGTTGTAGACGTCAAGCGGAAAAGGATTATATGGTGCATCGCTATTCCATTCTGGCGACGTCTTGATTTGACAGCGAGCCCCTTCGGTCCGAGCTGCAAGTTTTCCTGCTGGATAATGCAACGAGCTTTCAAAATCGATGATATAATATCGAACAGGAGAAGGAACTCTGCAACGCTGAACATAGGGAACACGAGCTTTACCATCCACAGTGTTCGGTCGAGCAAAAAGGTAACCTTTGGGACAGACCTCATGAGAATCCATGACAAAGTTTTTAGTACAGGAGTCCCTAAGCATTAATGAATTCTTCGTACTGCCCATGAAGAGAAGTAACGCACCCATGAGCGACATTTTGATCATGCATGAATTGAAAGCCCTTTATGGCGGCGTCAGTGCTAACTTGGGCTTGCTTGCTATGAAGTACATACCTCGAGGATCTGTGAACATGCGTGCACAAATTCTTTTCGACAGTGAAATGGCGGATTATGAAACTCGCGAAGGAAGGGCATGACGACAAATAGTCGCCCGTCGGAATCCCCCGGTACAGGAAACGAGTCAAGAACAGAAACTGTGTGGTTTTCTGGATGATTCGCACGCTCTGGTGTGGTGAGATATTCCAATGCTGACCACTCAGATGTTGTGGTGCATTTAATCACTACTCTTTGTCCATCAGACGTTCGAACTGCCTCTCGCACCCATAGAAACTAAAACAATGTCAGCCCAGATTGAGGATGACGGAGAGTACCTACATGCGGTACCGGTTCGTCTTCAAAGGAGCTCAACCGGTGAGTAGTCTTCGCGCGCCATCTGTGTTTCAAGCGCATTGGTACCCAGTCAGGATGATAGCGCGATGGAAGTGCATATCCGCGTTGCACAAGAAAGTGGTAGTTGGACACCCAAAACACCTCATCGTGATCTCGGTCTCTCAATTTTCGGGGGTCCATGGGGAGAACAAGGAAGGGCGTGGGAAGTAACTGACAATTTTCTGAATGTAGACAATTCTTGATGTCACAATAGGCACCGAGAGCTGTTAAATCAAAACTCCTCGTAGATCCCCGTGACAGTAGGAGGTGAAAACAAGGTGAATAAAGTTAGATTTTATAACTAACAGAGAGCAAACACGAAAGCAACGATAAGTAAGCGAATAAGCTGGAGATGATAAACTCATCAGCAGATTGGTAGCAAAAGAGTCTGAGGGTACTTCTCCCAAACTCGTCGTACAAGCGAATATGGCGGGTCGACGTTTTCAGAATACACCCGAGTGTGAAGCCAGATTTCGTCCTTGGTCTCAAGAAACGACTCCAATCGTCGGAGAACATCGCCAAGAGTTGGTCGAGATGACGGTTCCGATTCAATCATGTCCTCGAAAACAGGTATAAACTCTTCAAGGCCGAAGTAGGCATCTCGCTGTCGAAAATAGTCAGTCGATATGCGTCAGTGTAGATCAAGAGACCGAGACGGACCTGACAAATTTTCAGAAGTGTAAATCCAACATTATAAACATCGAGGAAGAAGGGATTATACGGTGCATCGCTATTCCACTCTGGTGACACTTTCACTTGACAGCGAGCGTTTACAGCCCGTGCAGTCCGTTTGCCGTCCGGATAATGACAAGAGCTCTCGAAATCGATAATGTAATATCGCAGTGGAGAGGGAACTCGGCAACGGTGAACATAGGGAGTACGATTCTTGCAGTCTAAGGTGTTCGGTCGGGCAAAATGAAAACCTTTCGGGCAGACCTCGCTGGAGTCCATCATGAAGTTAGCTGTACAGGAATCACTGAGCGCGGATTAAGCTCGTCGCAGTCGATATAGGGCGCGGATACTGACATACCCATGAGAAATATCAAGATCATGCATGAATTTCAGTCCCTACCGGGGAATAATGAGTCGTCGTACAACATAGTCAGATAATGTAATATACCTACCTGCAGAATTTGAAGGCAGGCCTGAGCAAACTCTTTCCGACAATGAAAGTACGGAGAGTCAAAATTTCGAAGGAAAGGCATCACAACAAACAATTGACCCTTGTCATCGCCAGGAATGGGAAACGAGTCGAGTACAGGGACAGTGTGATTTTCAGGATGGTTGAGAAGATCTGGCTTGCAGAGACACTGCAACATTGACCACTCGTGCGCAGTCATAGATTTAATAACAACTTTCTGCCGATCAGACGTCCGAATGGCGTCTCGCACACGAGCAAACTAAATGAGATCAGTCTCCGTCTAGAACGCCAAAAAACACCTACAAATGGGGACACTTCGTCTTCAAATTCACCTACGCAAGTACGCGTAGTCTTCGCGAGCCATCTGTGTTTCAAGCGCATTGGCACCCAATCAGGATGATAACGCGAAGGAAGGGTGTAACCGCGTTCCACGAGAAAATAATAATGGGATACCCAAAAGACATCGAAATCTCGTTGGTCCCTCTTCTTCCGTACACCTAGATCCATGTTAGAAGATGGTGGGTGGGAAAGGCGAAGCTGAACTGCCAAGCGCACACAAACAATTTGGCTGATCTCGGCAAAGTCCTCTCTGATATCTCCTTCAGGATCGGGACGTTCTTCCTCTTTCATGTTTCCTGTTCTTCGTAAATGGTTTGGTTTGGTTCACATTCGTGTTACCCTCTATAAAAGGATGGGCAACTGGACATTCCAGCGCATCCCTCCCCCCAGCCTTCGTGAACCAGATCCTCGTTCACTAAGACTATCGACATGGCGCATCCAACGCCATCAAGCCATCAACTCCGAAGTACCTTGACAGCATCGTTGGCAAAGCTGAAGAGCGACATTGGGGTCGATCCGAACCTCACCTCCGCCCAGAAAGACAGCTTTATGGAAGATTTGGCGCGGTACGCATACTTCAACTATACACTCAACTCTTTTTTGATTTGACAGCATTGCGAATTCCATCCATGCACAAACCGACGCCGACGCCAACAAACTCAATGTCATGAGATCTGTTTCTAATGTCTTGGACCGGATAGCCCCCGTCTTTACGCGCTCATCCTTACAGAAAGCACAGTCGGACGCCACGAATCTGGTCACGGCGTACAAGGTAGGCTCTTGCCTCCTTTTCAATGGTATCAGACGGTATCTCATGGTACATTGCTCCTCAGGCTGCATCAGAGGCCCGTAAGCTCGCGCTAGACCGGGCGGCCGGCCAGGTTAGCGATCTTGAAATGCAGCATCTTGAGGACAGGCCGGACATTTTGTTTACGCGACCATCCGTAGACTCTTCCGCTACTCGTAGCAGTCATAATAGCGGAAGCGGGGGCAGCAGCAACACCTCTTCGGTGCGGTTCAACTCGGGGAACCGAGGCTCGTACGACTCTCTGGCGCCTCAGCCATCACCGTCGTTGTATGGCCGGCACCCGAACCCTAGCACCAAGTCGGTGAACAAGGATAGTGCCAACTTCACAACAGTGTATGTCTTCTTCTTGGTTCTACGTTTGACAGTCAGCATATTGACACAGAGTACTATCATAGTCACGATGATGGAGCGTATACTTCCGCCCAACGACCGCGCACCCGTAGCCTTCGCAGTCTGTTTCCCGGTTCGACTACATCCCTTACACCAAGCGCGTCGTATCCGTACAATCAACAACCCCAATATGGTGGACAAGGACATCACGCTTCAGCTGCGTCGCTGGTTCCCCCCGTCCCACAGATGCCTTCCTTGGCTCCAGGTTCCATGTATCCGGGTGCGACGGCGTCACTGTAAGCGTCCATTGTTGCTGTGAACTGTAGTTGTAACAGTTATGCCGTCTAGCTATGGCCCAGGGCCTAATTACTATCCGGCCAATCCATCGACAACCATGCTGATACCGGCACCAGGACCACCGTATGTCATGAATTGTATACATCATGCTTTCACGTTTTGAATGCTCGACTTTCTTCTAGCTACGCAAGCACGCTATCGCTGCAAGGGCAATACCATGTTCCTCCCTCTGACAGATTTAATCCTGCTCTTATGAGCCGCGAATCAATGCGGAACATGTAAGTCATCGCAAGCGTTTGATCGATAAGTTACTCACACAACCCCTTCGCAGTCCTGAAATGGTACCTCAACAATTATATGGGCAAATGCTGGACCCGAGGGATCCTTACTTTGACGATCCCGCGCGGCAACACCGTCTGTAAGTGTAACCCGTTTCTTGCACAAGACGTTGAATCAACTTTCTCTGTTGCAGAATAAACGAGTCTAACAAGCCTACTCCGAAGAAAGAACGCCGCTCTAAGCATTAGACAGTTACCTTACTTCTCCAATTCTATCTCTTTTCAAAACTTCTTACGACTTCCCCTCTCTGTACAGTAACTTTGAATCAATGTCTGTTTCCAATTCCCTGTTCAATGAACACCAAGCATGTCCTCTACATCATGGATCGCGTGTTCGGAATTCTTTCTCAAAGGAGTTAAGTTCACTTAACCCGGCGCGAGCTGTGAACTTCGGACGCTGACTCCAAAGACAACGGGCGTCCTGATACACCTGTGGCGTTTATGCAGCTTCCTACCGAAGTTCTGATATGAGATATGAAATCTGCGGTCTGTGCTTCGGGACCGATAAGTTCACATAACGGAGAACACGGTGTCCTCACGTAGAATGGAATACACTTGCCTAGAACGGTCATGGCTGTTAAGTGAACCAGTTGGCCATCATAGACACGCGATAGCATCGAGGCAAGTGTGCGATCCAATACCCACAGAAGCACGGGTCCGAGAGCAATCGATAAATGTAGCATGCCCGACATGGCAAGCAAGCTCAAAGGAGAACAATAACAGTAGATGATATTCATATTGTCGGAAGCGGATGCCTCGTTTTCCAGGACATCTCCTCGTGCAGTTCGCCCTGACTGACAAGTAGTTCCGCCATTAACGTCTTAGTCCTGTTCGCACTCGTCTCCAGTATTCATGGGCTTTCGATGAGGCTCAAATCACTCACCGCGGAAATGCAAAGGCTCTCGAAATCGACTGATTGGTCTACTGTCTCATACAAGGCTGAAACGAAAGCGGTAGGAGGTTTTCTACAACTTTACGGGACAGTGTGGCGTCTATCAGCGGCGCTGTTTATTGATCGGCACGTCTCGTAAAGGTGAACACGTCTTTGGCCGCCGCTTCGTGATGATTTCATCCTGGGAACAGATCCATCTTTGGAGCTCCGACAAGGGTCGAGTCAATGGTCAAAAGGGTGCCACTCAAATCATAACCGAAGGGAGTCATGTCTTGAGGCTGTGGAATGTGAGAAAAGCAACTCTCGTCTTCGAACCAGAAGAGCATGTTCGCCCCCAGTATTCAATAACCACTTACTCATGACAGAGAAGAGCTGTGAAGTGAACCAATAGGGTCCCTTGATGTCGAATTTCAAGTTACGAGCGGACAAGCCGCAAAGTAACATTGGAGGCACATAGTGTCGCTCTAGAGCATTATCTAAATTGATTAGGAATGTAGTTAGATAGCAAGTACAAAGCAATACGTCAAACACAAGGGAATAGACTGAGATTCATCGGCGATTTAGCAGATCGGGAGCATCAGCGTTTGCGGCACCTTTGCCCAGAGTCGTCGAACTAGTGCCGGCGGTGCGTCACCGCTTTTTTCCCAGATCCGACTGTGGAACCAGATTTCGTCCTTCGTTTTCAGAAAGGACTGTAAGCGCTGGACAACCTCGTGGACAGTAGGCCGAGAAGAAGGGCACACGTCGGTCATATCCTGGAAGATTGGAACAAATTCCTCTAGGCCGAAGTAAGAATATGGCTGCGGTAAAGAATCAGTTGACGGTCATCAAGGTATGTCGAGATAGAGATGGACGTACTCCAGTACCGCAAATCTCCAAAAATGTAGTCCCGACATTGTAAACATCGAGTTGAAAAGGATTATATCGCTCATCACTGTTCCATTCTGGCGACGTCTTGATTTGACAGCGAGCGTCACGGGCGCGTGCCGTGATCCTACCATTGGGATAATGGGCGGAACATTCGAAATCAATGATATAATATCGAAGAGGGGAAGCGACTCTGCAACGATGAACATATGGCACCGGTGCCTTGCAGTCCATGGTGTCTGGACGAGCGAAAAGGTAGCCCTTGGGGCACACTTCGCTTGAGTCCATAAGAAAGTTCATAGTGCACGAATCTCTAAGTGGCGGTCGCTATTAGCACCATTCTTTAGAGATGTTACAATAATGACGCACCCATGGGAAACATTCAGATCGTGCATGAATTGGAGACCCTACGGGTTTAGTGGTCAGTCGCGGCATAGAAAGGCATAAACAAATGTTACCTCCAGAATCTGAAAGCACGCGTCGGCAAACTCCTTTCGACAATGAAAGTTCGGGCTATCGAAGGCTCGCAGAAACGGCATGACAACAAAAAATCTGCCTTGACTATCCCCCGGAACGGGAAACGAGTCGAGAACAGGAACTGTATGGTTTTCTGAACGGCTGATAAACTCTGGCTTGTTGAGATACTCCGTCATCGACCACTCCCGCGGGGTCATAGATTTGATCACGACTCTGTAAGAATCGGGTCTGACTGCCTCTCGTACCCATTGACGCTGCAATAGAGTACAATAAGTACGGGTGAGGCATGCACGGAAACTACGTACAAACGGTGTCACTTCGTCCTGAAATTCCCCGTATATTGAACGTGTAGTCTTCGCGAGCCACCTGTGTTTTAGTCGCATCGGCACCCAGTCAGGATGATAACGTGACGGAAGAGTATAACCACGATCCACCAGGAAATGATAATGGGATACCCAGAATTGCTCATCGGTTCGCTTTTCTCTCTTTTCGCGCGCTCCCAGATCCATAACGCAAGTGATGTCACTCAAAGATGAATGAAAACGTTGAACAGGTTGAAGAACATCAATTGCTGGCAAGCGTGCACAAATAAGAGAAGGCCGTTCTTGATAACTCCATATGTAACTCCAGTACCTCATTGCTGTCGACTGGTCTGTGACTCGACTTGGTCCTTCTTTTCACAACGATGCACCTGACTACTATGACCGTGGACCCGGCTCGGTTTGATTCACCTCTCCAATTTTCTCTATAAATCAAAATGCAGCCACCTATCATGACTTATCGTTTCCCTCCTGCGAGTTTTCCCCCTCAAGGTCGAGAATGTCGGACCAAGTCTCTACCCATCGACTCAGAAGCTCTCTAAGGGCATCCCTGACCAAACTTCGAGATGATATCGCTAGAGATGCTTACCTTGATTCTAACGCAAAATCCGAGTATCTCGACAATCTGCAGAAGTAAGTACATCACATTCAATTTCCCCCACAATTTACTAATTCATACCCACAGAGTTATGGCTAATATCGGAGCACAAAACGAAGATAAGTGGACGACCATTGGGGCTGTGGCGAACGTATTAGACCGCATAGTGCCGGTTTTCACAGGTCCTTCGTTACAAGCGGCCAAGGACGCTACCAAGAAACTGCAGCTGAGCTATAAAGTAAGACTCCTCTTCAACATGACTACATATGAGTATCTCACTGTTTACGCTTTATAGGCTGCCTCGGATGCTCGCAAGCGAGCGATAGAGCGGGCGGCCGGACAGGTTAGCGACCTTGAAATGCAACATCTTGAGGAGAGGCCGGACATTTTGTATGCACGACCATCCATAGACTCTTCCGCTACTCGTAGCAGTCATGGCAGCGGAAGCGGTGGCAGCAGCAACACCTCTTCGGTGCAGTTCAGCTCGAGGAACCGAGGCTCGTACGACTCTCTGGCGCCTCAGCCACCGCCGTCGTTGTATGGCCGGCACCCGAACCCCAGCACCAAGTCGGTGAACAAGGATAGTGCCCACTTCACAACGGTGTATGTCTCTACGTTCGATAATCAGCATATTGACACACAGTACTATCATAGTCACGATGACGGAGCGCATCCTTCCGCCCAACGACCGCGCGCCCGTAGCCTTCGCAGTCTGTTTCCCGGCTCGACTACCTCACTTGCGCCAAGCGCGTCCTATCCGTACAATCAACAACCCCAATATGGTGGACAAGGACATCACGCTTCAGCTGCGTCGCTGGTGCCGCCAGTCCCACAGATGCCCTCCTTGGCTCCAGGTTCCATTTATCCGGGTGCAACGACGTCGCCGTAAGTGTCCATTTGTTGCTGTGACTGTAGTTGTAATAGTTATTCCTTCTAGTTATGGCCAAGGGCCTCATTACTATCCAGCCAATCCATCGACGACCATGCTGATACCGGCACCAGGACCACCGTATGTCACGAATTGTATACATCATGCTTTCACGTTTTGAATGCTCGACTTTGTTCTAGTTACGCAAGCACGCAATCGCTGCAAGGGCAATACTATGTTCCTCCCTCTGACAGGTTTAATCCTGCCCTTATGAGCCGCGAATCAATGCGGAATATGTAAGTCCTCGCAAACGTTGGATTGATACTTTACTCACACGACTCCTTCCCAGGCCTGAAATGGTGCCTCAGCAATTATATGGGCAAATGCTGGACCCGAGAGATCCATATTTCGATGATCCCGCCCGGCAACACCGCCTGTAAGTGTAACTCGTTTCTTGCACAAGACATCGAATCAACTTTCTCTGTTGCAGAATAAACGAGTCTAACCAGCCTACTACTCCGAAGAAAGAACGCCGCTCTAAGCATTAGAGTTACCCATGCTATCCGTTTTCACGAATTATTACGACGACTTTCCATCTTTGTATAGTAACTTTGAATCGATGTCTGCTTTCTTCTAATGAACGCCAAACATGTCCTCATCATGGATCGCGTGTTCAGAATTATATTCTTGCCCAAAGGAGTCACTTTTACTTACCCCGACGCGAGCTGTTCTGAAATCTGCTGTGCTTCGGGACCGAGAAATTCACATAACGGAGAACACGGTGCCCTCACGTAGAATGGAATACACTTGCCCAGAACGGTCATAGCTGTTAAGTGAACCAGTTGGCCACGCGATAGCACCGAGGCAAGTGTGTGATCCAATGCCCACAGAAGCACTGCCAGTTTGATCTTTCAAGGACTCGGAGAGCAATCGATAAATGTAGAGAACCAGAACAATAAGTTGAGGCTTGAGCTTTCAATAAGGCTCAAACCATTCACCGCGGAAGCACCAAGCCTCTCTAAGTTGACTGATGGGTCTACTTTCTCATACGAGGTTGAAAGCGGTAGGCGGTTTCCTTCAAGTAGATGACAGTGTGGCGTCTATCAGCCGGCCGCTGTTTATTGATCGGCAGGTGTCGTAAAGGTGAGTGAACACACGCCTTTGGTCGGCGCTTCGTGATGAATTGATCTCGGGGACAGAACCGAGAAGAGTCAGTGAATGGTGAAAAGGGAGTTATGTCCTGAAGCTATGGAATGTGAGAAAACCCGCCGTCTTCGAATCAGGATTGCATGTTCACACCCAGTATTCAGTATTCGATACCCAGCGACACTATCCTCGTCTAGCTATGACTGCACTACAGCAGCTGCAATGAAAAAGTTCACTTCTCGATCGTGCAGACATCCATGAACAATCGAATAAACCAAGTTACAAACAGATACGACAACAAATGGTAC
>QLPD01003616.1:0-10241 GCA_003314085.1 Hymenopellis raphanipes
TTACTTTGAGTCAAGTATAAGGAAGCTCTAGTCTCTGTTTACAATTTATTTTGATAGGTACTCTCTAGGCCTCTCTATTTCTCTCGTCTAATTGCAATGCTCCGATATTATTTTCACGAAATATAATACGATTACTGTTTCGAGGTCTACAAGTCTATAACTCATGATGTCTAACCGAAGGAGCAACAAAGTCTGCTAAATGACGTGGAATCGCTGAGGGGTGATGGAGCAGGTCCTTCTTCGGAGGAAATACACCTCTTGATGGCGCATCCGCGATGTTCTCATGGGTTGATATCCACTCCACCGTCAACCAGATCCGGTAGTCCTGCATCAGGCTTACGATACGTCGCAAAATGTCGTTCTGCTGCTTCCCTCTCGAGCACCCCGCCTTCAGCGCCCCGACCACTCCTTGATTGTCTGACCTTAGGACGATATGGCAGTCCGTGATTCCCATGGCCTTCAGTGTTCTCAACGCCAACTCTACTGCGACCATTTCTGCCCAGCCGATATCGCGTCCATCGGTCTTCCAACCCGGCAATAGTTTCCAGGCTAGCCACTTGCCGTTTATAACCAACCCGATACCCCATGAAGTGGAAGCGTCGACCATTAGAACGATGTCGACTCTTGGCTTCGACGGCCGAACGCACTTCATTCCAATGAACTCCTCTTTCAGCTGATCTCCTTCGTGAAATCCTCAGTAGTTTTGTGTGCCACGTATCTCGGTTTTTCGCCAAAGGTCGCTGCAAATCTATGGCAGCCTATATCAGCTAATGCACATCCTGGTTTTGTCTTTCGTACCTATAGAGTGCAGGCATGTGCGAGCGGCCTTCTCGAACAACGAGACAAACATGGTTCAGTGTGCCCACCACTGACTCTACCTCCCGCTTCGTTACCAGCACCCCCTTCATCGAAAGCGGCTCGATCTTCAGCAGGTATTTCGCCTTCTTCTTCTCCGGTAGGCTGACCACCTTCAGAACCAAGTCCCAATCGAATCTGATGTACTGAAAGGTAAAGGCAAATGGTTTAAACTTGTCGAGCGCCCACGGCCATCCCAGTCGCTCGGCTATCTGCCATATCAGGTCTTCCGAGTAGGAATATTCGAACTCGCCATTTTCGAGTTGACGCTTCGGGTATCGGAAGAAGATGAAGTCGTCGACCCATTTGAGAACCGCTTGTATGCCATAGAATAGGAAGATCGTTACGATTGCATCAGCTATCCTCCCAAAGATTCCTGGAGAAGGTAATGCACCGAAGTCTAAGGTCAGATTGAGTGAAAAGAGAACACCCAGCATGACCACTGTAAAGATCCTCTCCTCCGGCCGTATGGGAACGTTTCTGAAGGCTGATTCCACATCGAAGACCGCCACCTGTGTTCCTTCCGGCGCCTCTGCCACTTTCAAGAAGCACTCCGTGAACGTCCCCCAGTCGCATTGAAAGTCGTCTGTGTCTATGACTGCGTTTATTGATGTCGTTTTCGGGTCCATGCAAATCTTTTCATATTTTTCATCTGGATTCTGCTTTCGTATTGCTAGCTCATTTGCAAGTTCTTTGGAAATCGGTATGTGAGGAAAGGAATGATCCGTCGTTATGCGAAGCTTTCCGGGCCTTTGTTCTATGACATTCATCGGTGCGGATCTAAAGAAACCTAGTCCAGTATCAGCCGAAGCCTCTTTCAAGATAGTATCTTGCATACCTATCTTGCGTTCTAACTCCTCTCGCGTGAATGCGCCTTGCAGCCTGCCCTTCGTACGCTCCTCCTCGTACTTCTCCTGAATGAACGCCAAGTGTTCCGGCACTTGCATATAGTTTGGTGGCGTGAACATCTCCTCTAAGTAGAAATCACTCAAACCCAATGAAAAACCTTCCCTTATCCCCTTAGGAACATCTTTAAACCTCTCGAGCGTTCCCGCCGCTCTCAGTTCTGCCTCCCAAGCATCCGCCTTGAAGGGCGTCACTATAGGAAACAGATCCTCCTCTGCCTCCTCCTCCCTTGGACGAGACCCCTCCTTCTTCCCGTCCAACCCCACCCAACCCTCCACCCTAGGCGGAGGATCCGGGGTGGTTCTGCGAGTGGTGCGCGGTCGCTCCGCAGATCGCGCACGCGTGGGCATAAGATTGATTCGTCCCGCAGTTGGGTCGCGTACAGGTCCTTCCCATGTTCCACGCGAAGCAGAAGCGTCTCCCTGTCTTCTTTTCGACCATGCCTCTTCCGTTGGGAGCCTTCTCGACGATGAGGGTATCGCCTCCTGGGCAGTTAGCGGATGAGTGGGCTGTCGAACCGTCGTACATGCACCTCGTCGCCTTTCCTGAGTGTGGTCGCGCTGCGCCCTGCTGTCCTTTATTGGCTGAACCCGGTGCCCCCTTCCGAAAGGAACCGCCAGCTGCTGCGCTAGTCATTCCTTGTATCCGCCTCTCCAGGTCTCCGACTTTCGACTCTAGCCGCGAGGTCGTCACCTTAGTTTTCTCATCGCTCGCCGACTTTTCCGCAATCGTCCATCGCTTCTCGCACCAGGTGGATACGTCCAACGCAAAACGAGTCTTGAAATGCTGGCGCATCGCCCATTCGACGTAATAGGTGATCGCCTTGAAGTTGTCTGGAATACCCGCCTTCTTGGCGCACATCCTCTTGAGTTCCTCGAATTCGTCTGCAATCTCGTGCGCTGTCCTCGTCAACCTGAAGCCCGCCTTGTTCCTTGGCGGTTTGTAGTGCTTCCTAATGCCGTCGATGAGGTTTCCGAATGCGGCGAACCAAGGACCGGACTCTAGTTGCGTGTCGGTCATACCCTTCGCCTCGACCGACGCCCAACCCAATCCTCCATCCTCCGTAATTGTGATCCTCTTGTGATCGCGCCCCAAAGGCTTCTTGCGGTCGTTCTCGCAAGCCTCAGGAGTACACATGGCCAGCGAGATGGGCTCCATCCAACCTTTTTCCAAATTCCTCTGGACCCTGATTGGTAGCGCCCATTCATCGGATAGATGCGCCTCGTCCATGGTAATCTTGTTTCTCTTGCTCTCGGCGTCCTCGAAGTCCTCGTCGCTGTGAGCACGTCTGAGTGAGAACGGGCTGGACAGATCCGGGAGTCGGCTATCCTTGCGTCTCGGAGGAGAGGACATGATAACATCCTCATCGTCCTCCTTGGGCGTCTTCTGCTCCTTGCGCACCTTCTTCTTCACTGGCTTCACCGGAGAGTCCTCCACAGCCAGAGAGTCCTGACGCCTCGCTCTCTTCTCCGAACGCTTCAACGGAGACGTAGGTGCGGCCTTGCCGAGGATCCCCCCAATCTTCTTATAGAGGTCGATCGCCGACTTCGGACTCAACCCAGGGAAAACGTCCTTCAGCTGCTCGCTGATCTCGTCCCTCGGCTCCTGCTGAGTTCGCTTGCTCGTCTTGAGCGCTGTCTCCAAGCGAGCCATCTCTTCCGCCTGCCTCTTCTCCTTCCTCTTCGCCTCCTTTACCATCTCTGCCGCTGCTCGGAGCTTCTCCTGGGCCTCCGCAAGTTCGGCCTGAATCGCTTCTTGCGAGCGTACGCCCGCCTCGCGCTGTGTCTCCGCATCCTGTTCCGCTTGGTTCCGCCGCTCCTTCTCTTTCCGCGCCCTGCGCCTTGCGGCCTCCAGGTCCGCCGATGCCTCGGCCTTTCCTTTAGCCTTGCGCCTTTTCTCCTCCTCGGCTTCCTGTCTCGCGGCTGCCTCCTCCTCCTCTCGGAGCTTGTTGGCTTCCTTGATAGCGCGGCTCCTTGCTACTGCCGCCCTCATCTCCTCCCTTGTGGCTGCTTTCTTGGCCTGGGGTTCCGCTGTCTTGACGGGTTCAGCTTCGACGTCCTGAAGACCCTCCCCGTCTGATGGATCAGCGTCTTCCTCTTCGTCCTCTAGCATCTCATCTTGCGGGACATCGTCTTCGAGCAGCGTATTCGCAAGCTCAGGCTCCTCTGGCTCGTCTACCTGCATGTCGTCGAGTGAGACCTTCTGTCTCGATGATCCCTTCGCTGAGGGTTCATTCACATCAGTTTTCCCCTCCAAGCTTTCCTGGAAAGTGTACTCACTGTACAGCCGTCCCAGCGGTGATTCTGCTATTGCTTTCCCCAGGGCCTGACCCACGCGTCGTATTTTGGATGCTGACTTGGGCGCCCCCTTCTTTCGAGGGGTCTTCGGCAAGTAATCACCGTCTCTCGGGTCGTCGTCGACTTCGTCCTCTTGAAAGTCGTCGCCTATGGCTTCTCCAGCCTCCCTGATCGTCTCTTCTATCTCTTCGTCACTCTGACGCGTCTTCTCTGCGCCATTCGTCCTGGCATTACTCCGACCAGCATCTGAAAGGGAGTCAGCTCACTGCTGCTATCGCTTCCGAATCGACGCACTCTCTGTGTCATCTCGGTTGTCCAGACCTGCATCGCTCTGACCGGGTTCTGGAATAAAGTCAGCTCGCTGCTGTCTTTGTTTCTGGGGAGACGCACTCTCTGTGACGTTCTTCACCCCTTTAGGACTCTCTGTCCTGCCTCCAGCCTCTCTGGCTTTCAGCTTCCCAGCTGGCTCCTCACTGGAGTCGCTGTCCTCCGAGATCGAGTCGGCGTCCTCCACCGTAGGCTTTGGAATCGGCTTCGCCCACACCGGCAGTCCTCTTCGTCCATGAGTTCTCGCACTTGCACCCGAAAGCGCCGATGGAGTTCTCGCTGGCGCGAATCGAACCTTCGACTGTGGTCCAGCTTCACCTGCGACGGAGTCCTTCTGCCTCTCTTGGCCGATCTCCGCTATGGAGGCGTCGTCCGCATCCTGTGGGAATGACAGTCTCCTGCCCATCGCCTTGGTATGCTTCATCGTGGGGCGATGTGTGGCTGGAAACGATGTTGGTCGTGTTTGTGTCTTCTCCGTGTCCTCGAGCCGAGTAGGGATCCGAGCGTTCGACTGCAGGCTCTCTGCCGTGTCTGCTCTGCCCGCCCTTTTGGATCTCGCCGTGGCTTTATCGAGCGCCTTCGAAAGGTCGTCGTCGTGCGAAAGAACACCAAGCGGGAGCGTGCTCTGTGCTCTGGTGGTCCGTCTCTGTGTTGGCTCTTCGTTGGTCTTGGCCATCCCGGGCGTGTACGTATAGCGGCCGGAAAAAGAACAGAAAATTTGCCAGACGCGAGCGGTTTGCTCCGCTGGACCGCTCGGGATGGGATACGCGCAACTGTCACTGGTTGCGGTACGGAAGAGAAGACCTTGGAGTCACGTGTTCTCTTCCGCGTGAAAACGCGCTCGGTTCCCGCTACCGGCATCAACCTCCACCGAGCTTCAAATTACGACGATTTCTCTCCCTGTATAACTTTGAATCTATGTCTGCTTTCAACTTCCTGTTCGGTGAACGATAAACATGTCCTCCTCATCGTGGATCGCGCCGAGTTCAGAATGGGCCGTCCACAAGTTCACTCAAGCATGTAAGCCTCATACGCAGACTCAAAGTGATACGCCTGTGGCGTTTGCACAACCTCCTCTTGAAGTTCCGATATGAGATCAGAAATGTGCGGTCTGTGCTTCGGGACCGCACACAGAAAGAAGCAAACGGGGGCCTCAAGTAGAATGGACTGGGATTACACTTGCCTAGAACGTCAATAGCTGTAAAGTGAACCAGTTGGCCATCATAACACGCGATAGCACCGAGGCAAGTGTGCGATCCAATACCCACAGAAGCGGGTCCGAGAGCAATCGATAAATGTAGCATGCCCGACATGGCAAGCAAGCTCAAAGGAGAACAATAACAGTAGATGATATTCATATTGTCGGAAGCGGATGCCTCGTTTTCCCGGCAATCGTCCTGTGAAGTTCGCCCTGACTGACAAGTATCTCCGCCGTTGTAGATCTTAGCGCCTCAATCCTGTTCACACTCTCACGAGCTTCAGTGAGGCTCAAACCATTCACCGCGGAAGAGAAAACTCTCTCGACATCAGCTGATGGTTGTACTTTATCAGGCGAGACTAAAATGAAAGACGTAGGAGGTTGTCTACAAGTAGAGGACAGTGTGGCGTCTATCAACCGGGCTGTCGATTGATCGGTGAGTGTCGTAAAGACGTCTTTGGTCGCCGTGATTTCATCCTGGGAAGAGAACCATCCTCGGAACTCCGAAATAGGTTGGTCAATGGCGAAAATAGTGTCACTCAAAGGGAGTCATGTCTTGGGGCTATGAAATGTGAGAAAAGCAACCCTCGTCTTCGAATCAGAAGAGCATGTTCACTCCCAGTATTCAATATCCACTTATACATGGTAGATAAAAGCTGTTAAGTGAATCAATAGGGTCCCCTGATGCTAGGTTCACGGTGCTTTCAAGTTACGAGAGTGCACCAGCGGAAGAGTTCTGTTGGAGGTACCTAAAGCCGTGCATGCTTGTTTAGAACATTAATCAATTGGTTATGAATGTATGTAGATAGCAAGTACAAAGCAATAACACAAACACGAGGAATGGAGGGGAACTCATGACAATTTTGCCCAGAATCGTCGAATTGGGGCCGATTGCGGCGGGTCATCGTCTTTTTCCCAGACCCGACTGTGGAACCAGATTTCATCCTTCGTTTTCAGAAAGGACTCTAAGCGCTGGACAACCTCGTCAACAGTAGGCCGGGAAGAAGGGCGCAGGTCGATCATGTCCTGGAAGATTGGAACAAACTCTTCTAGGCCGAAGTAAGACTCTGGCTACAGGAAAGCGTCAGTTGACGGGCAGCGTACACTGAGATAGAACACACTCCAGTGCCACAAATCTCCAGAAATGTCGTTCCGACATTGTAAACATCGAGGGGAAAAGGATTATATCGCTCATCACTATGCCACTCTGGCGACGTCTTGATTTGACAGCGAGCGTCACGGGCTCGCGCTGTGGTCCTGCCATTGGGATAATGGGAGGAACATTCAAAGTCGATAAGATAATATCGAAGGGGGGAAGTAATTTTGCAACGATGAACATACGGCACAGGTGTCTTGCAGTCCATGCTATATGGGCGTGCAAAAAGGTAACCCTTCGGGCACACTTCGCTCGAGTCCATGAGGAAATTCAGAGTGCAAGAATCTCTAAGCGACCATCACTACTAGTCCCACATTATGGCGAATCTAGTAAAATGACATACCCATGGGATACATTCAGATCATGCATGAATTTAAGACCCTACGCTTCAGTAGTCAGTGGCGTCATGGAAAAACACAACATAACAGTACCTCAAGAATCTGAGAGCACGCCTCAGCAAACTCCTTTCGACAATGGAAGTTCGGGCTATTGAATACTCGCAGAAACGGCATAACAACAAAAAATCTGCCGTGGCTATCCCCCGGAACGGGAAACGAGTCGAGAACAGGAACTGTATGATTTTCTGAACGGCTGAAGAACTCTGGCTTGTTGAGATATTCTGTGATTGTCCACTCGCGCGCGGTCATACGTTTGATCACGACTCTGCAGGAATCGGACTTTCTAACTGCCTCTCGCACCCATAGACACTACAGTGAAGTTAAGTTCAGGTCGAGCGAATTATGCAAGGAAAGCACGTACGTATGGTGTCACCTCATCCGGAAATGACCCAAATCTTGAACGCGTAGTCTTTGCGAGCCATTTGTGGTTTAATCGCATGGGCACCCAGTCAGGATGATAGCGCGAAGGAAGCGTGTAGCCACGTTCAATGAGAAAATAATAATGCGACACCCAGAACTTCTCGTCTGTTCGGTTGTTCCTCTTTTCGCGCGCTCCTAGATCCATGATATTAGCAATTTCAGGTGCTGGTCAAGGATGAAGGGAAACTTTCACATCAAAATAGCAAGCGTGCACAAACAGCATGCTTCTTCTTGATAACTCCTTGTGGAATTCCAGTCACTGCTGTTTCCCGAATTGACTGGTCTTTGTCCTTCTCCGTCATGATTTGTATCTGCCCGATTACTGTGACCGTAGACCTGGCTCGGTTCGATTCGGTCTATGTCTCTCGTCTATAAAGCAATGCTCAACCTCACACTCGGATGGCTCATTATATTCTCACTGCGAGCTTTTCTACGACGTTACTACTTGCTCAAGGTTCACGATGGACGAGCCAACCTCTACGAGCCATCTCAGAAGCACCCTAAGGGCATCCTTAGCTGCGCTCGGAGACGCTATTCGTTGCGATGCATACCTCGACGATCATCAAAAGAGCGAATATCTCGAGGACCTGAAAGGGTATGGTTCATCTCACTCCAGTGGAATTGGGCTAATTCGCACATGAAGTGTTATGAGTGATATTGGTGCGAAAGACAAAGACAAGTGGACGACCATTGGAGCTGTGGCGAACGTATTGGACCGTATAGTGCCGGTTTTTACGGGCGCGTCGTTACAAGCAGCCAAGGCTGCTGCCCGGAACCTGAAGGCGAGTTATAAAGTAAGCTCTTTCATATGACTGCCTGGGAGCATCTCACAGTTTGCGCTCCATAGGCTGCCTCGGATGCTCGCAAGCGAGCGATAGAACGGGCGGCCGGCCAGGTTAGCGACCTTGAAATGCAACATCTTCAGGACAGGCCGGACATTTTGTATGCACGACCATCCATAGACTCTTCCGCGACTCGTAGCAGTCATGGCAGCGGAAGCGGGGGCAGCAGCAACACCTCTTCGGTGCAGTTCAGCTCGAGGAACCGAGGCTCGTACGACTCTCTGGCGCCTCAGCCACCGCCGTCGTTGTATGGCCGGCACCCGAACCCCAGCACCAAGTCGGTGAACAAGGATAGTGCCCACTTCACAACAGTGTATGTCTCTACGTTCGATAATCAGCATATTGACACACAGTACTATCATAGTCACGATGACGGAGCGCATCCTTCCGCCCAACGACCGCGCACCCGTAGCCTTCGCAGTCTGTTTCCAGGCTCGACTACCTCCCTTGCGCCAAGCGCGTCCTATCCGTACAATCAACAACCCCAATATGGTGGACAAGGACATCACGCTTCAGTTGCGTCGCTGGTGCCACCAGTCCCACAGATGCCCTCCTTGGCTCCAGGTTCCATGTATCCGGGTGCGACAACGTCACCGTAAGCATCCATTGTTGCTGTGAACTGTAGTTGTAACGGTTATTCCTTCCAGTTATGGCCAAGGGCCTCATTACTATCCAGCCAATCCATCGACGACCATGCTGATGCCGGCACCAGGACCACCGTATGTCATGAATTGTATCCATCATGCCTCCACGTTTTGAATGCTCGACTTTGTTCTAGCTACGCAAGCACGCAATCGCTGCAAGGGCAATACCATGTTCCTCCCTCTGATAGATTTAATCCGGCCCTTATGAGCCGCGAATCAATGCGGAATATGTAAGTCCTCGCAGACGTTAGATCGATAATTTACTCACACAACTCCTTCCCAGGCCTGAAATGGTGCCTCAGCAATTATATGGGCAAATGCTGGACCCGAGGGATCCTTACTTCGATGATCCCGCGCGGCAACACCGCCTGTAAGTGTAACCCGTTTCTTGCACAAGACGTCGAATCAACTTTCTCTGTTGCAGAATAAACGAGTCTAACCAGCCAAGTACGAAGAAAGAACGCCGTTCTAAGCATTAGAGCTACCCATGCTATCCGTTTTCACGAATTATTACGACGACTTTCCATCTTTGTATAGTAACTTTGAATCGATGTCTGCTTTCTTCCAATGAACGGCAAACATGTCCTCCGCATCATAGATCGCGTGTTCAGAATGGTTAACCCGAGGCGAACTGTGAACCTCGAGCGCTGACTCTAAAGACAACGGGTGTCCTCACTTATGCAGCTTGCGAAGTTTTGATATGATCTGAAATCTGCTGTGCTTCGGGACCGAGAAATTCACATAACGGAAAACACGGTGCCCTCACGTAGAATGGAATACACTTGCCTAGAACAGTCATAGCTGTTAAGTGAACCAGCTGGCCTCCGAGGCAAGTGTGTGATCCACTGCCCACAGAAGCACTGCCAGTTTGATCTTTCAAGGACTCGGAGAGCAAGCATTAAGTAAGTGTAGTAAGCTCAAAAGAGAACCAGAACAATAAGTTGAGGCTTGAGCTTTCAATAAGGCTCAAACCATTCACCACGCAAGCTCCAAGCCTCTCGTAATTGGCTCTGAGTGTACTTTCTCATACGAGCTTGAAATGAAAGCGGTAGGCGGTTTCCTTCAAGTAGAGGACAGTGTGGCGTCTATCAACTAGAGCTGTCTATTGATCGGCACGTGTCGTAAAGGTGAGCACACGCCTGGAAAATTGATCATATCGAGGCACCCGAGATGCTCTCTGGTGCTACTTTTAGACCGA
>QLPD01003623.1:0-17592 GCA_003314085.1 Hymenopellis raphanipes
CTCGAAACCACACTTGCCGAACTCGAGATCGAAAAGGAGATCAGCGCCCGCTGGAAATGCCGGAAACTAGCCCTGGATGAGGGTGGCCTGGACGGTCTGTCTGCGTGTCTCGCCTTTCTCAACGCTCTCTGAAAAGTCGCTTACAGCCGTTTTGGCACTCGTCGAGGCTGAAAACGCGCCCGATTCGTCGTGAGTGGAGTTGAACTCGACTCTGCTATCTCGTTTGTTCAACTTCTCCATATGCAGCGCTATACAGATGTTTATTGAAGAAGTATCTTGTACGCGTTTTTGTGCTTTTGATTGTGAGACGCCGCCTCTTCAACCATGTATAGCTGCCCCAACCGGCGATCCTGCCCCTGGCGAAACCGTTGAAGCCTTGGATCCTATCAAGGCGACCTCGAGCAACACATCCAGCCTAGAGCAAGACACAGAACGGTGCGTTAAACTCGAAATTGCGTTCCCAGTCCGATCTGAATCTTTGCCTAGTCCTAGTCCCGCCCCCGCCAACACACCTCCACAAGATCTCTAAACGACTTCAACATAAACACGTTCGCTCGTTCCCCTGCCTATCTATCGCTCCAACAACCATCCCTTGCGCGTCTTGATTTGTATTATCCCTACTCTGTCCACGCCTCTTTTTTTCTCGCCATCGAATATGGCCTATCTGTATACCGCACTTTTCTATCGCAGTTCCCTGGAATCAAATCCTTCTGTTGTACTTAATTGGTCATGAGCACTCAAAACTTTCGACTCTCAAGGTAGGTAGTGCTGCCGCCACTGCACGTAAGGTCATGACACCCAGCTGATAACTGACTGGGATCATAGCCCGCAACATTTTGTCAGGATCTTGCTCGGAATTCGTGTGCCTAGAAGGTTGTCTGAACTGACATCATAGCGTCGGGCATGACTTCTGGTCCTCGATTGCCATCCCATTTCCACGGGCCTAAGTGTCTCGCTCGTCCTCGTCCTTTCGCCAGAGATGCAGGACGTGAAGGTTCACCATGACCATGGTCCATCGCTGGCTCGCCCAGTCGTCGCCTCGTTTCCGTAAACCCGATGACCTGGACGTGTAAGAGCGCTTAAGAATTTCGGAGGTCTCTAGAGGTGTGTCAGTCCTTCTTCTTTGATTCTTTTTTAACTCAACGGTCTCCAGACACTACTTGTAATATGGCAACGCTCTCAGTCTCGTGCTTGTGCGGACTGTACTTCTCAAGGCCGAATGCCTTTGTCCATGAATCTATGGTAGTTGAATTGCATAACATACCCAAGCTCACATATGATCTCAAGACAGCCTTTGGACCAGTGAGGGATCCCAATCGTCTTGTTCAAGCTCTCAGCTTCAGGTAAACCGCCGTACACACATTTGCTCAAGCACGCCGGAGAAGCCGGAATACACGCCTATCAGCTGCCGAGTTTGAACCCACGCAGAGCGCTTATATCGCGCACGGGATACTCTAGCGACGGCTGTGCAGATGCAGAATCTGTCGAGCGGTCTACCAAGGAATGGCTGACCAGGACACCTCCGTGTGGCGCAAGTGTAGGGAGCAGCATTAGTTGTTCGATGGTTCAGGTTCAGCATGACGCGCTCACGAAGGATCGAGATGCACTCGTTATAGATATCGCATCAAACGGGGAGGGGAATCGGGTGATGATCTTGGAAATGGGGGCTAGGGAAACGTCGAGAAGGAAAGTCGTTGAAGATGCGAATAGCGGAAGCGCGCAGAATGAAACAGTTTAGAAATTCCGTCCTTCATAGGGAGTGGAAGTTCCATGCGCGTGTCGGCGCTGCTGCTGTATATGTATTGAAGCCGAGTTTAAAACCTGCCGGGTGTGCAGTTGGAGGAGAAGATCTAGAACGGTTCAGAGGATCTTATTGTGGGATGGGAGCAACTGCGCTGCGCGATGGGGAACGTTGCTCGTCTTCAGTCCGAGCTCCGAGTCGTTCATTGGACGTGTTATGTAGAAGGGGCACGAAAAACTAGAGAAACTTCATTGTATTTGCCTCGCCTTCTTCAGGAGTACACTTACGTTGTATCAATACGACTTAACGCGCCTGTGGACATCTCAATGTTGCAGTAAACAGTACCAGCTCATGTCAGTAGTCATGAATCACCTTCGGTGTCGCAGGTACTTGTAACTTTGATTCGATTCCTCCGATCACATGTTATCGTGTGCTTTTGCCTTAAACCACCATTTAACAACCAAAAGCTCTGCACCGTGAGCGACATTTCTGTTCCCAGATTCTATCCAACTGACTATGTACAAGACTAAATAATGGCGACTTGCCCGAGCTGCGGATTCAAACCCGAAGCCTCATCTGTCACCGACTCGCAGTTGGCTTGGAATGTTGATGTTCTTAACGTCTTACGTTCGGGAGATGTTCTATCAAGTGCGGCGACTTCCCTTATACCGGGTCGCGTAGCTGTACTGGAGGCTCGTCACCGAGCAATGCACGACAACCTGGCACGTCTCGAAGAGCTGATAGCGCAAAAGCGCCAGGACATCGCGTCAATGCGTATCGAAATCGAGCAGATCAAGTCGCTTGCCGCGCCCATCCACTCCATTCCCCATACAATCCTCCTCCACATCTTTTCCCTTGTGGATGTTCATTCTTATCCCGCTCTACAGCCTCAACGACCCCCGTGCAGCTTCGGCCATGTGTGCAAGTTCTGGCGCACATTGTCACGCTCTTCCCCATCTCTCTGGTCCCGCGTGGATATTGGGAAGAGCATGTTCGCATACAATGCCAAGTTTTCCATCCACGTTCTCAAACAACATCTCGTCCTGTCCAATCCACGCCCTCTCAATGTAGCCTTTCATTCAGGTGAGCGCTCAAGCAAGAGCATAAAGGGTCTGCTTGGCGCGCTCTCTGGGAATTCTACCCGACTGCAAGAACTAGACATCATTGCGGGGAAATCCGCGATAAAATGCCTTTTTGATATGCTCTCCAAGGCTGATCTGAGGCTTTTGAAACATCTTAGAGTGGGAGTGTTCGACTCGAAGTTCCCAGCATTGAAGGCATATGATATTGTGTTCCATGAGTCTCTCCGTTCCCTTGATATGGAGCTGCCGTTCAGCGCTTTCAAATCCGTACAAGCGCAGTGGCAGACTTTGACGTCCTTCGTCGGACCGTTTTCAGGAGCAGGGTCATTTTATCGGTTTATTGTCGCCGCGGAGAACCTCGCACGTCTGAGGATTTCTTGCATAGGGGATGAAGATGACAGCCAAACAAGGAGTCGGACCGTATTCGTTCACGAGAATGTCAATCACTTGACTGTCGGTCCGTCATGCAGCATGTCCCTTGCTCTCGACAATATATCGTTTCCATATCTAAAGGAGCTGATTATCAACGAATATTTAAGGTCTCGTGGGACCTGTCCACGCCATCCACGTCGAAATTACGACACGGTTCTTAGTGGTCTTCTCAATCGCTCTCGGTGTAATCTGAACACCTTTGCGAACACCGTCGCCGCCTTTGTATACCTCGAACCACAAACTATGACATCCATTTGGCGGATGTCAAATCTTATTTCCCTACAGCTAGATCTCAGTAACGAGATATATACTTTGCCGAGCGAAGTCTCAGCATTACTTGACAGCCTGACAGTCACACCCTCTCAACAACCTCTCCCCGGCTTGCGCGAGCTGGAAATTATGTGTGGAATGACAGTGGACCATTTATTCACCAATTCAAAACTCTATGACTTGGTCGCGTCGCGTTGGAACGTTACGGGAAGCGTTTCACGGCTGTCAAAGTTGACACTGGGCAACTACATTGAACTCGATGAGCCGAGCATCACCTACTATGAGACCTCGACGTTGGCGTCGTTCTTACTGAATTTGAAGGATCAGGGGTTGGATGTTGTCTGGACGATGGCGACCAAGACGAGGACGCAAGATGTGCTTGCAGATGCGCAAAAGGCCGTGGAAAGCTACCTTTGACTTGCTTGTGTTTCGTGTATTTACACCGCCTGCAGCGGTTCAACTCGGTGCTTTGTAGAACTTATTTACTCTTCTTGGTGGGTGTATGAACGAGCGAAGAAATAGTATGGTTCATATGTGCCCTCGTCCGAGGTTGTTAACTTGCAGCTTGCCCGTCTCATGCGCACATCGGGATCACCAAAAAGAAGGCCCCAATGTTCGAGTGCGACACGTTTCGAAACAGTTAATCAGGCATCCACATTGTTAGCTCTCGTTATTGAGTATGTGGCAACACATCATGCTATCATTCTGAAGGAAGCGTTGAATTTAGATACATGTATGTGGGCAAGAATAATCTAATACCGAGTCTAGGGTAGGACACGAACAAGGTGTAACTACTAACTGCAAACATAAACTCTTCAAGCAACAATTTCACCAAATCTCAAAAATCGCCTCCCGATGTCTTTTCGTTAGACGCCGGCGTATCAGCTGCGGGCACATCTCGCTCCTGAGCCTGCTCTAAATCAACGTTCGTAGTAGCGGTACGGGTACTCTGATTGGGGGCGCTGGCAAACCGCAAGGATTCCACGATAGAGCGCATCGGCGTGCGCAGGCGCGGGAGAGACGAACGCGTCCAGGAGTCGTCTGGGCGCGAGTGCCCCGCCATAACGCGTGTGATGATGAGCGTTGGTGCGATACCCTAGTAGGCGCGAGATCAAATCGCAACAAGGGCTTACTGTGATACTATACGATATTTTAATAAGATACGCAGTGGCCGTTGCCACCGGCTCGTCCGTGTAAAACTCATACGCAGATGCAACGAGAAGGGCAATGTATATAACCACATACATGGCCGCGGACTCGACGAGGAGCTCCACGATGCCGCGGTACGTCTTGAGGCTCGCACGTACGCCGCTGACGGAAGAGGATGAAGAACGTGCAGAGGCTGTTTGTCGCGAGAGTTGTCGCGTAGTAGATGAGCGACCAGTTGATCGTGTTCGCGCCAATCATGGGGTTGGCGTAGCCTGCGATGAGGATGCAGGCGCTGACTAGATTGAACTTGGTGAGAGGGAACTTGGGCTCTGGAGTAAACGGAGCCAACTCACTTGTCTCGGGGACGAGGCAAACACTGGGTAGACCGATGACTATTAGATGTCCGCCGTATAACACCCAGCAGCGCCAAATCTGTGTAGTATCCAATGAGGTTGGTTAGCCATCGGACGTGGGTGGTGAATACACACACCAATATCACGTCCGCAAGAACGGTATTGAGAACTCGAAATACATCGATAACGAGAATCTCCCGTCGATCACCATACAGCGCAAAGTTGAATTCATCGTCCAATGAGGCTCCAGAGGCGATAAACATGTCGTTGATCAATTTCCATTCCAGAGACTTTTTTTTAATCACGGTGTTGGCGGACCATAAGAAGGTGATGAGGCTAGCCAGGGTGATTCGTTTCCTTTTTGGCTGTGCGCTCTGAGCTGCGAAAGAAGTCAATGCGAGGAAGACAAGGTCTGAGCATCTTGTAAGTACCGATATAATATAGAGCAACGGAGAAGATGTAGGTATGAATACCATGATAGAATATGAGGAGAATACTAGGATGCAAGTTTGTCGAGAGGATAGGTTGAACGTCGGCTAAAGTGAAGCCGTAGTCATTGAATGTTGCGGACATGTTAGTTCTTTTGTTGAATCGATAAATGCATCTGTGTTTTTATATGTAAGTAAGTACGACGCCACGTAGCGGCGGATGTTTATTGCGTCCATGGCCACTCACGCTTTGACAGATCGTATCATCTGCACAAACAACAATGGCGAATAATCGAATTGTTCTGTTGAACAAATCATGATGGATACCCCGGTACCGCAGATTGAAGTCGAAAGACGCGCAAGCGCTATCCATAAGTCCAAGCTTCCTGCTTGCTCGCGACGTATCTGCAACCTTCTCGTGAACCCGCGGTCTCCGCAATCAAGATGAGTTCGCCATACCTCACTGTCTGGCAGGCCGGTTAAGACGAATATCCAGCATCCAATCTCGCCATCAACTTCGCGTGCGACGCTGAAACGAGATAAATTCGTAGTAGTCTGATTGATTCGATTGAATCATGAGTAGCACGATTAAGGACACTCGTATTCACTAAAATGGTACCCACGGGGCCTGAGTCTATTCACCGACTTGATCTGCACCACTGTAAGTAAGTATCGATGATAAAGAAAAAGAGATGAACTCGGCGTACAGCGGGAAAAGGCCATCATAGGATTGGTCGTGTCTGCCTATACCTGACGACCGATTGCTGCGCTGATGTGGGAGGAAACGAGCCAACAGCGAGTCGAGATCAATTTCATATGAATTCGCGCAAGGAAAGTAGGTCATATTTCGATAGATGGCAAGGGCATGTGCGCCCGCTACATGGGAACCAATCAATAACGGGCGAATAAGTCAACGAAAGAGACGATGAGACGAAAGAGACGCCATACATGTACAAGTCCTATCCCTCCTCTGCTACCATGTCCGATCATCTTTTCCCCAGGCGAAACCCCATTGAAACGCGTCTCCACAAAACCCGCGCAACACATACATTGAAGGAGCGAGCGCGTCGCGGCTTTGAAACCATCCAGCATTGTTCCCGTGAGATCTAGCGCGTCACAAACTCCAGCGGTGTATCGTCCATCTCCCGACGCGTCATCCTCGGGACCGACTACGACTATGAGAACTGAAACCGACAGCTCGCCGGTAGTCGTCGTTATCGTCCGATGTAGTGTCCGCTGGTGGTGGTTGTGATGAGTTTTTCGATCATTTACATCGCTTGGTCAACGACCACCATGTTCATCGTCATCTACTCAGTTTTTTTGATTTGCTTCAACAGAAATCCAAAGGAGTACGCGCAGGAAAATATGCGACGTCTATGCCCTCCAGCGACGCTTCTCTGCTTACATTCGCCAAAGAGGTACATGCATGCCCAGTGACCACGGCACTCCATATTGACAGGCCAAAGACCACAATCGAATGTCCTTCTGGAATTGCTGGAACGAATCAGAGAATTCGTGAGCATCCCTCCTTCTCTCGTTGAGGCTGGTTTACTTGATGCCGAAGCCTTTCATTCAGGACTAGCTGCTTCATGTCTCTATCTGCCAAGTCCTACCTCTCCGCCATGCCACCGACCTCTCGCCATCCTATGATCACGCGCTTCCAACGAGCTCAAGAGCTATCGCTATTCTCGCGTTTAGCTACGGGGAGCCCTTCTGTTCCCGGAGCGATCCAAAAGCTTCATGTCGAAAGGGAGATTCCTTCGCGTCCAGTCCAAAATTGATTTTACTCATCAGACCAGAACTGATCAGGCTGGAAAGAGCGAAACGAAACGCGTTGTGTGTCCTCTGCCTTCTTCTCGTGATTATTGGTCTTCATGCGAATTTAGTCTCTTCTGCCATCCCTGCGAAGGTCTACGCGTCGATATGCTCCTCCCCCTATCGCGCGCCGCCACAACCCTCCCCTCGTTCAATCACCTATCACAGGATTGTCATCCGTTACTGAACTTACGACCATCAATGAAGAACGTGAAACTCCCACCGCAGCACCCGCGCCGCTAGACTTCCACACCCCATTTTATACCGATTGAAGTTCTAGGCTGCCTGTTAACACATTTTGCTCGCGCATCTTTCCTTCTAGAGAGTCTACGACTACACTTTCAAGTTGGAGTACGCGATGTGGAAATTCAGTGTTTCGACGATACTCTTGCTTTGGCCATCCCAAAGACCTCCCTCCTTGGCCCTCAGCTCATACATAGTACAATATGCGCCATCCAAGGATCATTGGATCCCATTTTTTCCGGACAAAGATGGCCGAAATGTACTTCTGTCAGTGCCATATTTTCATCCAGCCACATCTGCTTCCTTCCTCTGTCGACTTCATCCAGCTATATACGCCTCCACAGTGTCCTACAAATACATGCCAGTCACAGCATCGATATACTTACCTGGGCACAGGCGCGAGCTCTATCCTCGTCTTCGCTCCGACCGCTATCGCTATGGCGACCAAGACATCCCGTGTCAAAGGAGGTGTCCAGCGCCCAAGCATCGTAGCCAGAAAAGGCCCGGACAGCCATTACTCGTTCAACCAGACTCAACAAGACTGTACAACTCCAGAAGAATCCCCAGGCAGTTACATGTTGTATGTGCTCTACCTTTCTCTCGTTAGTATGCCTGGCCCTAATGACTTAGAATTCAGCTACTCCCACCATCCCTACGAAGGTCTTGCTGACGTCAACGCTCATGAAGCCCCTCTCCGTAACGTGTGCCGCCACAATCACCGGTTAATCACCTATCCGATGATCTTTAGCCGAGACGAAACTGATGGAAATCGGGGATGGAGGACGCGAAGCTCCTGTCGCAGCGCGCGCGCTACTCAAACTTCCACACTCCATCATATTAAACCGATTGGAGCTCTAGGCCACCTGTTAACACGTTTTTCTTCTGGAGTGTCATCGTCTGCGACCTCTCGAACAGCAGCGCTAGCCTGTCTCCGATTATGTCGCTAGACGTCCCCACAGACCTCGACAGACGGTTCCGTCTTTAGGTCGATTGGGAGATGGTCCTTCCCTCCACATACGGATGCCCTTCACTGCTAGATATTCCTTGCTAGACAGTATTGTTGTACCTATCATATTATTTCTATTTCAGGTCATCAATTTTCAGTCACTTGTGAAGAATATTAATCATTGACTGCTGTTTGACTACTCCGAGCGGAATACCGAGAGGGTCGGGTTGTGTCCCGCGACAGCCGCTATTACTTTCTGAGATCCATGTGGCGCACTTTCCCGCTGACTTGCATGTTCATGCGGCGAAGTCTTGTCCCTTCGTTGTTGCTGTTGCCATTCAGTACAGAAGCGCTTTCCTGGTGCAGGCGGCGTTGGAGTCGATGAATGGCGCCAAAGCTCATTCTCGTCCAATTCTTCCAGATTAACTGTATTTCGATATACGTATAAATAGTAACGAACAAATAAGTAAAGGAACGTTGAACATCTATGTGAACACGAAGATAACAAGAACTTTCAGTCCTCCGCAGCTGGACAGTTGCCTGAACCGCACTGAATTGCCATGGCTCACAGAAATGATTTCACCGGGCCATGGCGTCAACCTTCGCTTCAGACGACTTGCCCTCGGCGCGGCTGTCATGAGACGCCGAATCGTATGCTTCAGCTACTCCGTCTCGCTCAACATCAGGCTCTCGAGCTTGTTCAACATCGCTGTCCGCGGTAGACCGTTCCGTGACGCCGGCAAACCTCAAGGACTCCACGATGGAGCGCATCGGAGTACGCAGGTGAGGGAGAGAAGGCCGTGTCCATGAATCGTCTGGACGCGAGTGACCCGCCATAACGCGCACAAAGATTAGGGTAGGGGCGATTCCCTGAGTGTATGATGAGTATGGTCGAGCAGGCTATGAAGAGGTACTCACCGTAATGCTACATGATATCGTGATGAGGAAGGAAGTGACAGGCAGAGTATTCTCAGGAGGTGTACAGTAGAACTCGTATGCATATGAAACAAGGAGGGCAATGTAGATAATCGCATACACGGCAGCTGATTCGATGAGGATCTCCATGATACCGCGATACGTCTTGAGGCTTGCACCTACGCCGCTGAGCCGCACAATGCGAAACAGGATGAGAAAGGTGCAAAGGCTATTGGTCACCACAGTCATGGCGTAATAGACGAGGGACCAATTGACCCTATTAGCCTCAACAGTGGAGCCATCGTAGATGGCGAGGACCATGCAGGCACTAACTACTCAGAAAGGTGATCGGGAAAAGCCTTTTCAGTGAAAGGACTCACCTGTCTCAGTAACGAGGAAAAGACTGGGTAGAGAGACAACTAATAAGTTCCCGCCGTACAACACCCAGCAGCGCCAAATCTACATAGTCAATGAGGTTAGCCATCGATAAGGACGTGCGTGAATGCACATACCAATATCATGTCCGCGAGAATGGTGTTGAGAATACGAAAGACGTCGGAAGCTAGAATGTTTGGTCTATCACCAGACAGGACCGAGTTGAATTCATCTTCCAATGAAAGTCCAGAGGTAATGAACAAGTTGTCAACCACTCTCCATTCCAAAGCCACAATAACAGTGTTGAAAGACCATAAGGTGGTGATGCTGGCCAAGGCCACTCGTTTCTGCCGGGGCTGAGTGCTCTCGGCTACCAAAGGAGTCAATACAATTCAAGGAAGAGAAGAGGCTATAACTACTGATATAATACAACGCCAGGAAGAAGATGCAGGTGTGGATGCCATGACAGAAGACGAGGACAATTTTAGGATGTAAAGTTGTCGACATGAGAGCCTGGACATCCGCCACGGTGAGCCCATAGTCTTCGAATGTCGCGGACATGATGATTTTCGGTTGAACGTACTCACATGTTTGCCTTCGAGTCTTTATATACACGACGATAGGGTTTCCAAAGCAGCGGGATGACGATGGAGTGTCGCTTGTGTTCATAGAGACGCAGTTGGCAACTTGAACCACCATCTCACAAGTGCATGAATCAACGTATTCGGTCATATCATCGGCACGCTGATCTGAATGTAACGATGGCGAACTGTCAGAAAGCTCCGCCGTTGAATTACAGGATGGCAGGCAGCATCAGATACCGTGGCACAACATCGAGGAAGAATCAGGCTGAACGGACACGTAACACACCAGTATCGGTTGCGCAAATTGTCGCGTCAGAGGTTTTCTCGGTCACGACTCACACATCGTAGCCCTCGGCGAATCTCCGTTTGAACTCGGTAACAGTAGAGGGATGTAGCGATGCACTCCGTTAACTTTGACAACAGCTTCATTCGTGGTGAGACAGGAAGACATACACACTAAACCAAACTGCATTAGTAGCATGATAGGACGGCAAGCACTGTCGTATGTATCCATCATCCACATCGCATCTTGATGTTCGAATACTAGTTACGAGCACATCAGTGAAAAATCACGATTTCGAGTGAAAGTAACCACATCTTGTTCTCTATCTCGGTCTGCATATCCAAGGCCGAACACGAATCTAATCCATCAACACAGGTCTTGCGATGGCTGAACCGATAATAGCCCAGCGCGATAACAATGCTTGGAGATTAATGAGTGAACCCGGAGTACCTACACATGTATAAGATGATGAAACCGTCGCAATTGCTGGACTGACGATGTAGGTAGCAGCGAGACAGATCCAAAGACTTCCACTGCTGTAAGCATTGGGGAACGTCGTCTGGGGCAGGAGCTTCAGGAAAACCTCCGTTTATGTCTGTCTCTTCGTCGGCAGCCAGTGCGAACGCGCGTCTTGCGATCCAACGAGACTAGGAACGCATCGTCAGGGTTCAAGTTGCCCTTCTTTAGGGCGACTTGTGAAGTGAATCACGACATCACTAGGCGGGACGTCAACGGCTGAGGCCAAAACAGATGACACGTGTACTGGCAGGCGCATGAACGCCCAATGAACGCCTGCAAGGAAAGTAAGCCATCCTTTCTGAAAGTTGCTTTTAGTAGGAACATTTGTATTCCAAAAGATATAGGCCGTACGAATTTCGCCGTCCTCAAGAGGAGAGGTTTTCATCAGGGCGACTCGAGCATCGGAAGGTTTCCGCTTTCTATGCTGCTTCGGGGTGTGTCCGTGCCATAGTGGAGCTCGACGAGAAACTGAGCAGTTTGAATGCGGTCAACCAGATAACTCCTGGTGTCCTCAGCAACCTCCATGAAGAGTTCTTACTGGTAGAATCTGCTATCCACGATGAAGAGTTTTGAATTGTGTTGATGCTGCAACTGCGGTAAGAACAGAGGTTGATATGGAGTAACGTTGCCTTTACCGAAAGACAACGTGGTCGAGTTTGAGTGCGGATTGTTTTCGACGGAAAAACTCCAATCATAGGAAGGCTTCAACCGAGCTACCGAGTGATGCCAGAGGAAAAGGAAAGCGGTCCAAACTACGGGAGGGTTAAGTGGTAAGTACTGCCACTAAGCAGGACCCACTTGTAACGTAGGTCTGTGGCTCGGACATCGCACAGTTTCTTCAATTCAGACGCGTGCTGGTATCGAGCTTCGTGGTAAGATATTGACGCATAAAAGAGGTCCCAGATTAGGCCCTTCTGGCATTCTTGTTACAGCAAGAAACATATGAGGCGCTGACGATTTCATTCATGGGCGACCAGTGGGCGACAAAAGTGAAGCGCAGTCGGAGGCCGGGCCGGAGGTAATCCGTGGGACAAATGCTGACAGATGATAACAATAATCACGATCGCGTCACTCCTCCTCATTCCTTTGTTCTGCCAGGCTTTAATTGCTGTGTTCTCTGAGCTCTCCATTTCGTTGAGGTCATGTTACGCCGACGTAACAAGTGTCAGTTCTACGTGTCAATCACCGTCGGAGACCCGCGTGTATACGTGAGCGCCACCACTTCCTCCCCGCTCAAATGTTGGTCATAACTTTCTGCGCCCAGCTCCATTTCCGTCCGAATCTTGCTCCTGCTGTCCATCCCACCCAAAAGGCAAACAAAAATCTCCGATCATGATAGATGCCAGGCGCCTCGGTCTTCCACATTGCGGTTCCGTTCTTGATGTCCATCTGCGTGCCCGGCGTCCTGTCTCGGAGACTCTGGACGCAAATGATTTCTGTCCCTCAGCATCTTCTCCAGCTCATTTCTGTGCTTCCATCTCAATAACTCGGGTGCCTCCACATTCGTCAACGCTGGTCATGTTTCCATTTCACTATTGTGCTACAGCAGTACGTCTATTCCTCTACAACATGAGCTCTTCGCTAACCACTGCAGCGGGCCTTCCCAGTCTGGTAATAGGCGCCATTAAATATCACCTGGGTCGCGCTATCACGCTCACACCGCTCTCCCCGTCCTTTCCATCTTTGGCTTTCCGTCGACGCGCAACCAATGGACGTGTGACTCGACACCGCATTACTTGTCTGCAATCCTCGTGTTGATCGCACCCAATTAAGGTACCTGTAATGGGGCTCCCGATAGATAAATTTCTGGATCTTTCTACTGGTACGTCTCTCTTTACTTCTTCATAATGCCTCAACCCTCATCTCACCAACAGTCGTCAACATCACACACCAGCGGCAAACCACTACCTCCACAAACATCCCCGCTACTAGCGTCAGATTGGAACCCCTTCTGGTGCGTTCGTTGCGGCGTCATATTCGGCCACAATGGTCTAACTTCGTCCGGTCTGCAGGTTGCCTGACGATGGCTTCTCGTCCTCGTCCATCTTACGGTCAGGCCCCTTCGTCAATATTCAAGCGATTCATGTCCCGGCACCATCTTTCATCTGCTTCCCCAACCGAGGTCTCGCGATGTAGTGTTTGGCGTCCTCGAATCGATATCCTCTACTGGAACTGTGGAACAGACATGGTGCGGTGTCTATTCTGCATTCTGCAAAACGTTCGGAATTCATAATGGGCATACTCTTATTATCCAGACGGAAAGTAGTGCCTTCCTTTCGTTGGATGGCTTGTCGATGTTCGTGGGGCTACTTATGGAGACACCGTCCCGTCGCATCTCTTTAGAGGTTTCCAATCGCCAGCCGTTACAGCCCTCCTTCTGGCTTACGCCTTGCACACCGCCACGCAGGTGGCGTCGCCTTGTAATAAAGAGGTTCATTCGGCGTCTGTCGAAAAGAAACTCAGACGAATACGGTACCGCGTCATCTCTACGCCTTTCCTTCTCTGTTCTCGACCCCAGTTCTACCTTATACATGTATTTGGAAGGTCCAGGTCCGAACAGTGGAGACGCCAAACTAATCATGGAAGTCGTTCGAGGACTATTATCGTTGGATGCAACGATAATGTTGGACGATTTACCTGTCGAGACGACGTACGCCTCGCTAGTGGTACAACTGCTCCCTATACTTTTCGAAGAAGGGAGGAGACTGCTACGTTTACATGAACTTCCGGCCGCTAGTTGTGAGTTAGATAGCGCAAGTCTCGCCGTTCTTTGACTGATACTAACTATCATGCTATAGCTTTGGCTACTTCACTACTCTCGTTGTGCGTCAAGCTGCCTGCCACCCTGGTCCTCGACTTCTCATCGCCAGACTTAATAAACCCATTCGTCTCTTGCCTGACATGGATATTGACATCGACTCATCATTACCTTCGCGCTCGACCGCTGAACCTTTACCTTTACTTCCAGTACGACACAGTACTCGCCACGAAAGATTGCATGTTCTGGATGGACATCGACAACATCCTTGCGGACGATCCTCTCGCTCTCATCACCGTAAAAAGTCTTGATGTTGACGATATGCCGGATTCAGACCTGGAAGCTCTGTTGACGATACTCCTTCCCAAGGCGCGAGAGAAACTGAAGTAAAGTCGTTGGCATAGTTCTACGCAAAACTAAGTACTGTCTATTGATTGTTAGGGAGAATACAACCTTGGGTACAATGTTCAATACGAAGTACCACACGACAATCAAACTAAGAAATCTATAGACTGGCGAGGTGTTCATCGAGCAAAGTAATACCGGACACAAGGTATTCAACCATCTCCGCGACCTTCACGTCATCAGGGAGAACAAATGCGCGACCAGGATCGATATATACAGGATACCGATGAAGTTCAAATCGTTCTGCAGCCGCCTCCCATAACATTCCGCGACATTCTTCCCATGTCAGGTCAAGTCCGTCATGCTGTTTGGCCCAGTACCGACCCAGAAATGTAATAAGCTTCGACCGAGGCGACGCAAACGCTCGAAGAAAAGTGCTTGTCGAATCCTCTGGAACTGATAACATGATGATACAGACTTGGAAAATGTTATCCCTAGTAAGAAGGTATTTCCGTTGGATTGTCATGTCTGGAGTGAACTTTGGTAGAAATGGGTAAGGCAGCCTCCGTCTCATCTGGTCGTCTTTGTTGACATCGCCAAAGATCCAGTAGGATGACGTCAGAATGTAAGAACAGAGAGCATGGCGCACAACGGGAAGGTTGCGATATGGTAAGAGGACAGTGAGTAGATCACACTCCGGGAACAGTTCGTACGCTGCGGGAACTCCTGTGAATAGAGCCCGGTCGAGAAGCTGGGTACCCGGCCATATATAGCGATGCATGAGAGACCAATCCTTAACATCTTCCAACCGAAATAGGAGTAAGTTTTTCAACATTTGAGGTGAAAACCAGTCCTTCCAGTTAGAGACCTTGAATAAAAATATGTGAAGACCAAAGCGGGACATTTCCTGACAGAATACAGAGATCACACGCAAGGCGAGAGAGCGAGGAGAATCAAGGTCAGCCGGATCATTTGGGACCGGCCTTTCGAACAGAGGTTTTAGAGTCAAATAAACATAATACCCATCCTCTTTGTCATTTACTTGATATTCTCTCTTGTGCAGAGCAGAGAAGATCTTGCAGACCAAACGCTCCAACTCGGAAACGACGACGGGATCCGCGGAAGGACATGTTCGAACATGAATGAAATACTTCACAATGGCCAGCATCGTCCTCAACCCGGGAAACGTCACGTCATCCACGTAACCAGGGGGGTCAAGTTTGTCGAATGAGCCAAATACACGATGTAGACTCTCTTTAACAACCTCGCGGAAGGCTGGAATCTGACAAATCCGTTCGAATGTAACTGCACTTTCTTCAAACGGAAGCGCTTTCCGCTCACTATACCGGCCAACATACAACTGAAATTCCTCAGTAGTGTAGATGTCCAGAATGGAGGGAGAGCTTGCACAGAGCTGGATGATAGGAAGCATCAGGGGCGAAGCATTTTGTATGTCATCCTCGGATGGTTCCTCTGTACGTTCAAGTACCAGCCGAATAATTTCGATCCAGGTTTGTGGATGCAAACGAAGGCCCGGGTTTTCTGGGACATATTGGAGAAACATGTCTTTGGCTGACAACTTGATACGTGACTCAGTGGATTTCCAAGGGATCGCAGCAATCGCGGCAACAAGCTCGAGAGGAGCCGGAGGACACTTGGGTAAAAGCCTCCAGGCGTATATATCTCCATTGTATATCACAAACTTTGTTGTACGAGCCAGACGTTCCAACTGCAAGTACGCATTCCGGGCATCGAGCGGATTTTCCGGTGGGGAATCTATGATAGAAGCGAGAGGCGTGTATAAACGCTTCACCTCGTTGGACCCGAGCAGACCAAATTTGATATGGAGCGGCTTATGGTAATGTGAGGGAAATCCACCAAGACATTGGACGACAATACTACGAGCAGATGGATTGGCAGAGTTTTCAAAGACCCAGCGCAATACATCAACGGAAAATAGATCGCGCTGCAGATGAATCTTCACCGCCTCTGCCTCTGCCTCTCTAATGGACTTGGGCGCTTCTTTACGTTGTTCTGCAGGAAGAAGGCGGCGGAGCACCACAAAGAGAAGGTTCGAAAGGGGAGTTTTGTATGGACACTGTGGATGGACAGCTGAGAAGAAATGGGTAGCAAAGTAAGCGGTGTAGGTAACGAAGGCGAATACACCAGTGACGTATGCGAACGGTCCGTACAGTTGTACCAGATAGACGATGAGCCCGAGGAAGAAGAGACCAAGCGAGAGGTGCATGAGCACCGGTAACAGGCCGATGATGAGAGGGACCCTCCACGCCTGTAATCCTTCGTAACGGTATTGGCGAAGAAGACTCCGATCTAGCGGTGTCCCCGATGTCATGGCCATGTACTGGTGTAGCCACTGCTTCGCCAACACGGCGACAAGTGCAGTGATCAAGCTCAGCGATAAGCTCGTGTACCACAACCCGTTTATCCACAACTGCGAATGAGCTGGCATGAACTGCAGCGCGTCGGGAGACGAGATCACTGGATCAAGATCAACAGCTGATCCGTTCGCGACCGCGCGCTGGACAACCAAGATCTCAAAGAGAATAGAGCTCGACAGTTGGACGTAGTCGGGCTCGAGTTTATCGGCCGTTTGGATGAGAAAGGCCGTGACAACGGCGGAGAACAGACCTGCCTGTTAGGTGACATTAGAAGAGCAAGAAAGACGTCTGAACACTACTTACAAATACAAGTAGCACGTCAACTGTATCGCGCGCATCCTCAGATAGATCCGTATCGAATATTTGGAACTCGTCGACACACATTCTCCACACTCTGGCGTTCGGCTGCGCCTCCTCGAAAATCGGATCCGGAGGATACTTTTGCTCGTAGTCCATGGGGTCGTGTCCTAGTACCATTAAAAAAAGGCATCGAGTGCAATAGCATACTCACAAACCTCTCGCATTTCGATCCACGGGTAGACCGAACAGTTTCTTACGTGAACGACGACCTTTGTGAGCGCGAGGTGGATCGTTATCAACACCTTGACGCTGCTTTTCGTCGTCGGGGCCTCCATCACTTTCTTCGGCGCCGTCTTCTTCTTCTGTATCATCATCTTCCTCTCCCGCTCCACCTGTAGTATCAACTTGGACACCTTGGTTCCGTTTCTTGGCGCGTCCTGGGCGGAATTTGTTGACCTTGTCGTCGCCAGCAGGCCGTATGTGCTCTGATTTCGGAGGGGACTGTCTTGTCGCCGAGTCTGTGAGTTGAAGAGCGACTTCCGGTGAGTGGAGGATAATATCAGCCGAGTTTTCCGGGACGGCATTTGCGCTGGCCAAAGTGGACATTGTCGACGATGGCTGTTGATGTGATGGCAAGGAGTTGGTCCCTGTCCGA
>QLPD01003624.1:0-12197 GCA_003314085.1 Hymenopellis raphanipes
CCGGCATGTATGGCAGCACCAGCCTGCTTACATATAGTAGCCTGCCAGAGATGCCGGATGTATCTAGAAATGACCTCAGATTAGAGGCCTCTAGTTAGAGCGAATATTGAATTATCTTCCCCTCTTATATGAGGGTATATCTAGATAATCCTACAGCATAGGGTGTTCCTCGACAGAGACGGCGTTCGCTACAATGACCTTGAAGGTACCGGTGGAATCACAAAGAGGTCCAAGTTGGCAAAGAAGCGAGAGCGAGAGATCTGCAACAACTGGAACGGGGGTAAGTGCTTCCGCAGCGCTTGTTCCAGACGCCATGTCTGCAGTTCCTGCGAAGGACCCCACGTCGCCGCCTTGTGTAAACCAAAAAGCAGCTGAGTCCTCGACCAGCTCTTCCTTCGTGTCAAGCCTGTGGCACGCGGCGCGTCATTTCGCAGTCGGAGATGACGAGGAGGAAGAGGAGGAGAACATCAGTAAATCCCAAGGTATATAGCTGGGTATAGATGGTATAGAAAAGTCAAGAGAGTCTAGAGAGACTAAATTTGGTATCTATACTCAGCACATTTTCTCTATACTCGGAATTCTACCTATCTATACTCGATCTATACTCATCCCATACTCTATACTCAGATCACTCAGGATATAAAAACATACTTTCTAAAGACCGACACGAGTCAGAAAGTGATCCAACTTGCCACTCGTCTACCACCAAGTCACTGCAACCCCTGTTGACTTGGATGGGGCAACTACGTACATTAACACGACTCGCAAGTCGGTTTGGGTGATGGCCCGTGCACGCCGGCTCGCGAGTCATGGATTTGGTCGTGGGTACCCGGCGGGTATGTGCGAGTGCACCCGACTCCACCTCCCCTCGCGATCTATTCATGCCACGGCTGCATCCCCCAGCAACAGCGAGGGGAGCAGTGCCGGTGCATGATGCTGATGATGTGAGGGGTGTGGGGAGGCGCACGAGATGGAGGAGGAAGCGGGCTGTTTGGTGACGAGTAACTTTCTCAAGTAGATAACCTGTAAAATCAGTCAGATCCGATAAAGATGTCAATGGCATCTGGAAACACGTACAAAATCTTCCCCGTCGCGTAGGCGACGCAGCCCAAATCCATCATCCCACTCTTCAAGCGCGCTATTGAGCGCGACGGGCAGCGTTGGCGACTCGTCAATGTCGTTGAGTCGCCTCCTAGGGCGATGGCACTTGTAATTCGCAAGGCGTCACTCGTGATCGTCCTTGCGCGCCAGAGAAGCGATTACGGGGAGGCGGGGCAGATTTGTCCGTAGCTGCCTGGTCCCGAGGGCTTGCACGCCTAGAATTGTAGTCGTGTCGGTGCCGTCACGCAGACGAGCACCGGAATGCGCACCGGAACGTATCCGAGAGCGCAGCGTCGACAAGCCAAACCACACAGAAAATGGGAGGATCCACGAAGAAGACAAGCAGATGAGGCTCCAGAAAAAGTTCAGGGGCCGACGAGCACAACGTTAACATTGTGCTGTGGTGGTGCAGAGCAGAGCCGGTCAAATCGTCCCGGTCACGTCATCCAGCCACGTGCGTGTTCGTGTTCTTTTTTCTAGTCCCCAACTTCCTTCCTTCGCATCCTTCCTCTGCCATCATCTGCCTAAGCACCGCCGCACCACTTTCGACAAGGGGCCGACTGCGTCGCAGCGTGGTCAGCGGCTGGCCACAATGACGCTTGGACGATAACTGCCGGACGACGTCAACAATCTGGCGAGGACGACCCTCACTAGCGAGCTCGGTCGACTCTACAGCGAGGAGCCGATTCACCATGGAGAACGCAGAGAATCCAGCATTTGTGGCCGGGATTTGGGCGACGACCACATATACGGACGATGCCCACACATCGCGAAGACTCTGACGACCGCCGGAGTGAGGATCCGGATGACGGCGGGGACCTGCAACTGTACGGTCTCTTTTCTTTCGCCGTCTATTATACCAAGCTAATGCGCATCTGCCCACAAGACACGCATCCGGACAAACTCGACTCATGGCCGACACCCACTCGCAGCGAGGACTCAGACGACGACCACAGCGAGGGCCTGGACGACCATAGTAATGACCGACGTGCTTACTGCCGAGGGCGATACTGCCGTTCCCCCAGACGACATCAACGCTTACTCGTCACGAGCCAGGACCTGCGACAGACCCGGCACCCCAACGACCTCAGCGAGGACACGACGCGGGACCCGCTAGCAGTGCTCTCGATGTCGCCGCCGACACGCTCTCCATCACCATCCCGATGCGTTCGAACAGGTTACGTTGATTGTAACAGGTGGGTTTCTTCCCACCAGCATCATACCACCCTTGTTGACGCTCTCTTGCCTCTAGTTCCTTGTCCTGGGGCCCGGTTCTCATCGCGCTGGTACGCTGTTATGTTGCTCTTCTTCCTGTCACCTATTGACATTATTTCCAGACTTTTTTTTACTCAAGACGAGTAAGCGCCCTCGACATCGAGACTTGGAGGGCTCTCAACGTGTTCTACGCCGGCATTTCTGGTGCGTAATCGCTGCATTGCGTGTCTTCATTACTCACCTCGCAATAGTCTTCAACACTTTCCTTGACACTTTCGGCAGATGACTTGTTACAAACTTTGAGTGTTCGTGTCGGTATGTTGTCTGCGCGCCTCGTTCTTCCGAAGACTAACCTTGTGGTAGATGGCGATGCCCCTTAGACACGCTCACCTTAAAGGCCGCTGTGAGAACTCGGACCATCTCGTTCGATCCGCTCCCGCCTGCGCGCCGTTCCAGAGGACTACAGCCACAGTGAGGCTAACGACCACAGCGTTCGGTGTCAAACCGTCTCTCCGGATGTAATGCTCGGTGGTTCGTCTCTTTCCGTTTTGTCGTTTCGTTACCTGTGACTAATTTTATCTCTCATGCAGATTCCATTCGTTCTTGCATTCATGATGTTCGTGCGGGGCTGCTGCAATTCTGTTGCCTGGGTTAATCCTTATCATCGCCATTGTATTAGTCGTACACGTCTACAGTACTTGTGTCATTGTATATATAGTCAATCGAGTGTTTTTGCCTACTATTGAATGGTCTGATGAGCACAAATGGGCAGTATAGATTTAGAGTAACAGTATAGACTGGTGTAGAAAGTGAGTAAGTAGAGTATAGGATATGTATAGGCTGTTAGGATGTCTATACCATAGGTGGGTATAGAGGAGTCTAGGATTATGAGATCCCAGTGGGGATCTATACTGCTCGGAAGGGGTATAGACGGTATAGCCTATACCGTCTACACACCTTGGGATTTACTGATGAAGGAGAGTTCGGAAGTGGTGGATGAAAACGCAGGAGGCATTGGTTACTTCCTGCCGCGCTACTTGAGAGGCTTTGGATGGAGGAGCATTGCCCCGCAGGTTAGTCGCACAGCGTGGTACACCGAGGTCGATGATCCTCTACCTCAACCACCTGAAAAAGAGTATCAGCATGTAACTATGAAAACTATTTTTAACAATCCACACCTCTTTCACGTTTCGACACCGATTGATATTGACCGTTTTGCGAGCGCCCTGGCTTTACACCTGAACAGAGCCTTCGTCGCGTCAGTCGTACGAACTCTGAAAATTGGTCTATGGCCATGGGCGGACACAAATCCAACGGGCGATTTCCCGGAAACGTGGGACAACGCGTGGGCGAATATCGCGTCATCTGAGGAGAGTCAATTCATATCGACGCAATGCGAGGAAGAAGTCGAGAAAGGTCAACACTCACCAGCCTTTGGCCCAGACCTTCTTCCCGGCATGTATAGTACTCCAAACATTGCCGTCCCGAAACCTCATTCAGATGACCTTCGCCTCGTCGCGAACCAATCCGCTGGAGAGTTCTGTCAGAACGCTATGATCGACAAATCCAAAACGAAAGGCGCACGTCTCGACACTCTCCTAGTTTTCATCCCCATGCTACTCATGTTCGCAAATCTTCATCCCGGCAAACGGTTACTCTTGTGGAAGTCGGACGTCATGGGAGCTTTCCGAACCATCCCTGTCCATCCATTGTGGCAGATAAAACAGATCGTAACAGACATGGCGGGCGGAAGCAAGAAGCAAACATCAACGTGGCTCCGTTACGTTGACTGGCGTGCCTGCTTCGGCAGTTGTGCTTCTCCGCGTGCCTGGGCGTCTGTGATGGGATTAGTAGTGTGGATTGCTATTTGCACGCTTCACATGGTTTTCCTTTGCTGCTACGTTGATGATTATTATAGTGTCGGCCTCGTCGGAGACATGTCCTGGTACGAACCGTACCAGCAGTTCTATCCGACAGACCAAGCGCGCTTACTACGCCTTTGGGACTGGCTCGGCATTCCCCATAAAGCCAAGAAGCAAGTATGGGGAGAAGTCCTTACGATCATCGGCTTTCTTATCGATCCGAACGCCATGACGGCAACTCTACCCGACGACGCCAAGTCTGACCTCGTCCGTCATGTTCACGAGTTCACCAACGTCGCACACCGCCGGCGTACTCTGCATGACTTCGAACAACTGACCGGGTGGATCAACTGGTCTCTCAACGTCTTCCCATTACTCAAACCGGCGTTATCCAACGTCTACGCCAAAATGTCTGGCAAAGACCGTTCGCATGCTCAGATCTACCTCAACAAAGCGATTCTCCAAGACTTGGTCTGGTTCGAGGAACATGTTAAGACCTCGTCTGGCATGCTTTTCTTCGCCAACCTTGACTGGAATCCTTTCACTGAGGCTAATATGGTCGTGCTCTGCGACGCGTCCTTGACGGGCATGGGTTTCTGGGTACCAGACATGGACCTTGGTTTTACCTGCCCGGTCGCGGGCGACGCAATGCGAGACAAAATCTTCTTTTGGGAAGCACTTTGCGTCCTCGCTGCTCTGGAGTGGTATGAGCGATCCGACCTTGCGTTTTTTGCTACGCCTGAGTCCCCTGCTCGCTTAACCATTTTCACTGACAACTCAAATACAGTCAATATCTTTGACACGCTGCGCGCGTTACCGGATTACAATCCAATTCTCAAAGCAGCCGTCGATATCCGGATTCGATCCAATATCGACTTACGCGTCGTCCACATCAATGGCGAACTAAACATAGTGGCGGATGCTCCAAGGGGGTGGCGGCCTGTTAATCTTTATATAGGGCTGATTTTTTTTTTAAGAGCTCAGGCGACCGACCGACCGACCGACCTTCCTAATTGGGAAGGCACGTGATCTAAAGACCCTGAACCCCGGACCCCACACGCTTTTCCGCGGACCACAATGAGCTGTATTGTCTCCTCAGCTAACTATGCTATATACCGCCTCAACGCTTCGATTTCTTCGACTTCCTATTGGCAAGACAGGCTGCACATGTCCAACTTGCGGGTTTTCTGGAAAGCCCAACGCAGATGATATGGTACTACCAAAAGTACGTCAATTCACAACTTTGTCTTCTGCAATATTGAACGACTGACCACTTTTGTTTCACAGCTCTTAATCTTGCAAGTGACTGTTGGATGGTTACCGTCATCTGCCCGTTGGCCGCAGATGCATTCTTGCATCTCCTGCACGTCCCACCTCTTCCTCTTCGATGGATCTCCGCGCCGCGATCTGGAACTGCCCTCAGCCACGGCATCCTGAGCACCCGGCAGCTCTCTACTACCTGTAGATGCTTACGCAACCGTGGATGCCCGAGATGCGTTCGCTAATTCCGAGGCATCTAGCGCAATGGCAGATGGCTCGGGGAACTGGATGTCATCCATTTCCTCCGACTCGCGCAGCCTACTGGGAAAGTCGCGCTCTGATCCGCTTTGCCCAGTATCAGGGTTTTCTTCATCGGATTTAACCACTGCGCGATATGCCTGGCGCTGGCCGCGTCTGATCCTCAGACCCATAGTCCCGACAACATCCGTATCGATATCGCTGGATTGGGATTGTCGCGTGCCGTGTCTTCTGTCACTCCCCTCGCCACCCTCGCCATCCTCACCACCCTCGCCGTCACTGTCCTCCTCGTCACCTCCATGGCCCTCGTTGTCATCATTGTCTTGCCAAAGATCACCGCCACTCTCACTCCCCTCTCCCTCGCCGTCACCCTCGCCATCACCCTCGCCATCACCCTCATTGCCGTTACCCTCCTCATCTTCCAATTCGCGTTCTTCGGCGGCAGCAGTATCAATGTCAGCGGCGTCGCTAGAAAGTTTTTATTAGTCGATCCGGTCGACCGAAGTAGAAACGAAGGATTATCTCAGGCGGGAGCTATGTGCTTCTGATATTGTAAGTATCTTTTTCTTGGTTGCTCGCTTGCGCGTCTGCTTATGCCGTTCCTTCCACAGATTCTGTAATGCGTCGTGCTCGAAGTCGTCTATCAGGTATTCGTCCGGGTAGTTGTCAACAGCGTATGGATGGTGCTTTTTAAGGTGAGCGGGCATGTTGTACCGCCAGACGGCTGACGCCTTATCGCTGCATTCAGGACACTTGACAGGCACGTTTGAGCATGGACTGGAATCCGTCGATGTGGCTGCGACGTTGTACGCAAACTTTATCATGTTCCCACACGTCGAGCGTTTCCAATTCACCTGTAACCCCCGCTGTCCTTTTTTCAAGAAAAAGAAACAGACTCCCGCCGGACGCAAGCAGAGTCCGCACGGCTCAAGATCTGGATCAATCTTGGAGTCGAAAAGGATATGGGCCGAGTAATGTTCGATAATGCGCTGGCCTGCAGTCTTCGGGAGGATGACCGGTGGGGTACAGTAAGTGCATTGGTTCTGGGCTGCGTTTGCAATCTCACGCTCCTTCCCGTTATGTTCGCAGACAAAGCAAGCTTTACCGTTGAGAACGTAAGGGAAACTTGGACTCGGTTGAACGTCGGGGAGCTCACTCGCGTCTGTCGTTTTCAGATCCTCAAGCATTGTATTTCCCAGCGCACGAAGAACCTGGCTCTCAAATAGGAACATGGGTTTGCCGGGGATATGGGTGGAGATAGTGGGATCAAAGGGATGGACGAGACGACCAGGAACACGATGAGATGCCCCGCGGTTTGACCGACCACGCTCGTCAAGCCACTTCCAGTCGTGCTCGCTATCATCTGTATCATCCGTTGTTGTAGGTCGAATGATAAGGACTTGGTACTCGACAAAACATGTTGGATCCCCGAGCTTTGCGACGGGGACACTTTGGACATGCTTCGCTTGATAGGTGAGGTCGACTATTTCACCGATGGCGAGGAAGAGGTGCTCCTCGCAACGGATGAATGTTGAAATGGGAAGATGTAAACGAAGTTCGCTCTCAGTAGCATCCGTAGTTTCAGAGACAGTGGTGTATGTGTCATTCTGAATAGCATAGCGAGGAATGTTGGCTACTCGTTTGAGACGATCAACAGAGTTTGGCGTAGCACGGAACTGGGTGAGAGCATCTTTGAGGTAACGTGCTTTATAGACCTTCTTGCCATCGAAGTCGAAGACTGGGGAAATGGCGGTCCTACTAACAGACTCGGCGGCCTCTTCTTCACCCACGGCAGCCTCTAGAGACTCATCGAGACTGTTCGTGGACGGCATTTCATACACATCAATGGTATTGTCGATATCCTTCCTCGCAGCTTTGACCATTTCCACACCAAAAGGGCGCAAGATGTTGGTGCCACGGGGAAGGCGTTTCAAGATGGCATCCAGCAGCGGGAGCTCATCTCCAACGATGGAGCGGCCTCCATTCCAGCACGTAAGGAGAACAACATTCTCGACATCGACACACCCACGCCATGTTGCGGGTGTCAAGTGATCGACACCGGCATGGATCTCGAGGCCCTCTTTATCGAGACAAGGAAGCTTTAGACGTCGAGGTGGCTTATCCCAGTGGGGATATTTTGCGAAGATGGCGGAGACTTCAGTGGCGTTGGTAATGCGATCGCCAAGCTGGAGGGCATCGAGATTGGCATCATTCCCGACAATAGTACGCACAATACCAAAAAGGATTTCGAGGCGGTCCGTACCCAAAAGAATGATCCAAAAGCGCCCTTTCGGGTCTGCTACCTTAACTTTTGCAACGCAGAAGTACACGTTCTTGACCATGATCATGAGGTCAATGTATAACTGGGAGGGCATCACAGATGTCTTCCCTCCATCGTCAACCCACAATGCCAGGACAATATGAGCGGCTGCGCTTAGGTGGACAAGCTGCTCGCTGAGGTTTAGATCGATGCATATATAGGGAAGAAGAAGGTGTCGAAAGAGGATCCCCAGGGTGCGCAAAGACTTCCGCGTCTGAACATATACAGGACCCTTGCTATCAGGCGCGTCAGGGAGTTCCCAGATCTCGCGTAGAAGCTGGTAGGAAAGCATGACATCCTGGCGATCATCAGGCTTCAATAAGTCGTGGATTCGTGATGCCTTAACACCGCTGTCGGCGAGGTGAAGAAGGATAGTAGCTGTTTTGAGATGAACGCCGTGAACCACCGTACCCTCATCACGAAGAAGGAGATTTCGAAAGCGTTTGAAGATGTGTTTATAGTCTTTATCTGCTGTTACATCGTCGTCGCCAACTTCAAGATTCATGAGATTAAGGCAGCCAAGATGGGACCAGATCGGTGATAAGGTTGACAGCGGTGTCTTGAATGTGAGCCGAACAAGGGCTTCGCCTCGGCGTGCTTCACCATCAGACGCGATGCTGATGGTCCGAATAGTGGAACTCTTGCACCCCTCCACGAAGTTTGAGATCAAGCCAGCATGGGCTTTTCCCTTCTCTCGCTTGCAGGAGGCGGAGATGAGAACTGGATGCGCATTATAGAGACGCGGATTGCCACTGAGCAGACCGATAGCACCCACAGTTGCCTTGGTAGAACATCAAAATCACGTAACGGACGCATGCGGTCGAGCTTACCTCAGACGCAATATGTACCTCGTCTTTCACCAGCGCATCAAGCAGGGCGTGCACTTCTCCCTTGGACCGAAACTCGAGGCACAGTTGATGCCCATGCTCTCGATACACGCCCAGGAAGCAGTTTGTGCGGGCATACCACCGCAGCCGACTTTCGATCTTTATCTCGTCGAGCATGAGCACCTGAAAAAGCACCTGCTGTTCGCGAAGGATACTCATTAGGGACTCGAACGATGACAGGACATTTTCGGAGACCTCAGAAATGGTAGGAGCATATGTCGATGGATGAATGGGAGGCATGCTCGTACGACGGCGGATAACATCAACACTTGGTAAGCCCAGAGCGTGGTTTGCGATTCCTCCAACTCGAGTGCCACCTAATCGCCAAAGTAGAAGAGCACGCATATCATCCTCCTCTGTGAAGGATCGTGGGCGGTACACCTTGAGCGCAGCCCGGTCATATAGTCTCAGCAGTCCTCCAACACCAGCGCCTCGATTTAACCCAACCCTGACAAGTTTCTCTACTCGCTCGACCTTCCCACTTCCAATCGCCATAATCCACTCTTTGTGCACATCAAGAGCCTTCTGTCGTGACACGGCCTTTCGCGTATCATTTAGCTTGACAAGACGAAGCACCTGGATCTGCTCCTGCTTGCCACGCGTAATTTTTACGAGACTCCCAATTCCGTGGTAAGCGAAGTTTGCATTATCGTTTACACCTGTCTGAATTCGGCGTTTGATGCCAGATACACGACCATCGGAGTCGAGAAGACTGCACGGCGTACAACGACTTTCGTTCACTTGAAGAGGGTGACAACGCGGCGAAAAGATGCAGAGCACGCCGCGCTTCACGGAATAGTCCCACGGATCACCAAAAATATCGTGGATACCAAAAGGGTACGTCGTGTGTACGCTTTGGCCATCAGGGACTGAGATTGGGAGCCCAGGACATGGACGGATAGCTGCTATAGATACTGGAGGAGGAGTGGGAGTGCGAAGAGCATCGACATCAATAGCTTGGGACTGTGGTGACCGAGGTGCTATCGGCGACTCTCGATTCGGAGGTTGTCTAGGTAAGTCTTCCTCGTAATACAAGTCGTCAACATCCTCTAAGTCTGGTGGTGCAGATGCGATGCTATATAATATGGTGAGTGCTGTTATTCGAGCATCAATAGTAAAGACTGCTTACACGCGATTGACAGCATCAATAACTCGTTCCATCTTGCCTTCCACCAGGCCCGGTGCAACGTGGAGATCTTGGACTACGTGGCGGAAGATATTATAAAGATTCCGTACTCCATATTTTCCCCGCTTGACTAACTTTTCCAGATCTGCGGGCGAGCGTTGCAGAAGGGTATTTAAGGGCCGATCCCAAATCTCCCAGGCCTCCGACATCTCTTCGACGATAACGCCACCAGGCGGATTTCCACTCCATGCTGCTAACTCATCTGTATCCAATGCCTCCGGAACGCTGCTCGGCAGGTACTGAATGCGCGCGTATAGTGTATTCAACAGCGTGCCATGCCTGTTCGGAGGCGTAGGACTGGTGTGTAGGGGAGGGGTAGAGGTTGTCGATGATGCAGTCACGGCAAGCAGCATGTCCTTCGCAACTGGAAGAGATGCGGACATGATGGGGACGGGTGCTGTGACCGATGGGGTAATTTTTTGAGCAGGGGCTTTTTTCGTGAAGAAGGATAGCATAGACGGCTGGCTTTCTGCATTCTTTTTGTCCTTTTGCTTCTTACGGCATGATTGTGTTCCACGGTGGATGCTAGCAATAGCGGCAGGGACTGCACGCCCAAGATTGATATATTCGTTGCAGTCGGGACATAAGACGTGTCCGTCTTCACGGACAGTATAGGTATAGGCATCGGAAACCTTTTGCTAGATAGCATTAGAAGCTTCACAGAGTAAGAAGCATTTTTTAACGTACTTTTTTCTGTCTCATGAGTGTTGACGACGAGTGTGGCGGGACTCAGGAGGCGACTGTACCAACCACGCGCGCCGTCCCAGTTAGGGTCAGACCCCTAACCTGATTCGAATCTGATTGGTAAGCATAACCGGGAGCTCAGAAATCGTGGAAATGCCGCTATGCCATGTAATATACTAGTAACTACCTAATAGATTGCATTTCCTGTATGATACATTGCTATAATGGCAGTTACATCGCTCAAAATACGTTCTAAATCGTTGAAAAAAAAGTTATATACAAAATTTTTTTACACACGGACCGACCGACCGACCGACCGGCCCTTGGTCACGGATTAACGGTCCGCCACCCCCTTGGGATGCTCTATCTCGCGACAATCTCGACACCGCCAAAACCATTGTGCCGGACTTGCACTGCGGCATTTTTAAACCCCCTCGACTGGCGCTGGGGGCAGCAGAAAAATGAAGATTGTGCAACTGCGGACGCCGAGGCAACCACGTAGGAAACCTTGGTCCCGCGAACGGCTTCTCCACGAGAGGGCCATAGCTCTAGGACTCGCCATCGATACGTCGACAAGCGCGACCTACGACTCTCATCTGAATTCGTATCTCAACTTCTGCACTCTTCACCAATTTCCCATTGAACCAACGCCGGACACTCTATCCTTCTATGTCGTCTACATGTGCGACAAGATTCAACCGCGCTCCGTCGCTTCCTATCTGACTGGTATTTGCAATAAACTTGAACCATATTTCCCTGTAGTCAGCGCTAACCGAAAGTCATATTTAGTGGCGCGTTCACTTTCGGGTTGCATGAAGAGATATAGTACCCCAGTCTTGAGGAAACTTCCTCTAGCGCGAGCCCATATTCTCTCCACCATCAATGACCTCAGCGCTCATCCTTCCCACGACAGCCTGCTCTTCGCCACCATGTTGACGACTGGCTTCATGGCCTTGTTACGCCTAGGCGAGATGTCGCTCCCGGACAACATCGCCATCCGCGACCTGCGCAAATGTTCTCGCCGTTCTACGGTGACTTGGTTCGCCGACGGGTATGGTTTCGACCTACCGTACCACAAGGCCGACCGGTTCTTCGAGGGGAACAAAATTCGCATCATCCGCCGTGGCGACTTTAACCCGGGACCCGTCTTCCACCGCTACATCGATTCACGCAACAAGATCTCACGCTTGAACCCGTTCCTCTGGGTGACAGCGAAGAATGAGATCCCAACGCGAGCCTGGTTCATGAAACGTCTACGACGCCTCGAACCAGATTCGCAATTCGCGGGCCAATCAATGAGAGCGGGTGGCGCAACAGCGATGGCCGAGGACGGATGTGCGCCACATCTCATTCAGGCCGCCGGACGTTAGTCTCCGGTACACAGACAGTCCATACACGACAACGAGTGGGGGAGGTGTTGTTAG
>QLPD01003628.1:0-12316 GCA_003314085.1 Hymenopellis raphanipes
CCCTGCAACCGATCGTCAGCAACACCTTCACGTACGAGCTCATCTTCGAGCAACACCTCCAAACACAATTCCCGAGTCGGCGCTGGCTGTCTTGCACGCGTACGAAGCGAAGTCGAATCCACCTGCGATGAACACCTATACAAGTGTCATGACTGCGCTGTTCTCGGTGCGCGACTCTATCGCGAATGCGCAGGCGTGGGACTTGTACACTCATATGCGATATGTTGCCCATCCTACCCCCGATCCGTTCCTATACACTCTCATGATTCGCGCGTGCGCGTCTCCGACGTTCAGTTCCCGAGTCGCTGAGCCTGAGCGCGCGCTGGATCTGTGGACAGAAATGACCGTCGACCACAATATGCGGCCGACTGTAGCCACATACAACGCTGTCATTCTTGCATGCGCTCGTTCTGGAATGAAGACATACGTAAATGAGGGCTTCCGACTAGCCAAGGAGATGATCGAGTCTCACAAGGATGCTAACGGCGTCCCAACCTACGTGCCTGATCAGCAGACATTCTGCGCCCTGCTGGAGGGCGCAAAACGTATCGGGGATCTGAATAGGACACGATGGATTTTGGCGAAGATCGGTAATCTTATGGTGGAGAATCGCTCGCCAGACATAAGCATTAATGAGGAGGTGATGATGCACGCGTTCCATTCATATGCATCCTACAACCCGCCGTTCAAGAGGGAACTTGCGCCGTTGAGCGATGTTGCCAATGAGGACCATCAACCTGCTACTTCTACCTCTCCAACAGATACTAAAAGCAACACGGCTCGCGCGCCAGCCCTAGAATCTATCAGCTTCGCCCATATTGCACCGCAAAGTCGTGGAGAGGTCCTTACCGAAGTTGACACTCTATTTCGTCGGTCGATTTCAGAACGTACTGCTCGCGGTGACGCCCCCTTTGATCCGACGCTCAATTTCGGGAATGTGGATATGTCGACACGTTTGGTCAACTCATATCTTGCTGTCTACTATAAACATGGAACAATTAAAGCGGCGCGGGAGTTGTTCAACACAGTTTTTGAAAAGGCTGGTGTTGAAAGGAATGCACGCTCGTATAGGGAGGCACTGGAGCGATGCTTATTTGCTCCCAGGCGTGACCGACAGGATGCTCTGGTTTTCGCAAAAGAATTGTTTGCGGAGTATTCGAGTTATGAGATCTCTGGCAAAGAGGTGGTCAATGCAAGGATGATTGAGCAAGTCCATACTGCCTTCATTCGACTTCTTGCAATGTATGTCCTTTCCCTTTTCTGTTCCCTTGATCAGTGCTGACACCTTTCTCAGAACCAAGAATGAACGTGAAGCGATTGAGCACGTCAAAGCTTTCGTCGCCAAGTATCCCCCAGCAGCACTACGTCAGCAAGACCCCAAACCAGCGATGCGCTCAACACGGACGTCTCTTTTCGCTGCACGACCGCTGGTGCGGATGTCCTCCATCGTCGAGGTACCAGATAGTCACGTACCACCGATGCTTCTGTTCAACGATCTAGATGTGCTGCATCATCGCTTTGTGCACATTGGAGACCCAGCTGGGATTGCCTACATCAAGTATGTGTGCAAAGCATACGAGTGGGCCTTACGTGTGAGGCGAGACGAAACCTTTCGATCGAAACCTCTCGTTACTCAGAGCGCGATTGAACCAGCAGAGGAGGACGAGCAGGATAACTAGGTGCATTTTAAAAGCTAATCTACATGATTCATATATACACCAATTGTGATATCTAGATTACACTGTCGCCGTGGTTTTGCGGCTGAAGTCCTGAAATGTCCCTTTTGGAACTGGCTCTCAATCCTACCAGTCTCCCGAGTCTCAGACGGAACTCCCGGTCCTCATGTGTGTCTACAGGAGAGGTGACGCAGAAGATAATATGTCCAAAATTGTATCATGGATGTAGTAACCGCTACAATGGAGGACTCAAGCCCAATCGATACCGGATAGTTTCGACGACATCCAGCAAAACTTTTTACTACATGGCACAGAGGACATGCTTCGGCCGCCACAAATTCGGCGCGGCAGATGGGAGGTTCAGAAAATTGCTTAGTTGGAAAGTCACAAGAAGCAGACATTGCGCCTTAAAGTCAACATCCCGGGATTTAGAACACGTCGGCGCATCTGCTCGTCATTTTCGGCAGACAATATTCTTGCTAATAGCAGTGGTGGTTGTGGGTAAACCGTCGTGTTCGATGCACTAGGGCAACCAATCGGGTGGCGTACCACGGACCGGATCGCATCACCTCCGCTGTCGACCGGTAGCCGTTCTTGACCGAGAAGACTTGATCGACTTCCTTTTTTGTGCACTCAACGCTCAAGTTGTTCCGAAGTCCTCTTAAAGTATGGGCCGCCCTTTTACGGGAAGAAGGTGGTCGGCGGCTACGGCGCGATTCCTTTGTATAAAGATGAGATGATTTTCCCGATATCACTCAATCTCTTTCCTTTATCATGAACACTCACGTTCATTATGCGCCAGACTCTGTGTTGCCTACCGGCGAACGAAGACCTGAAGATACTCGTATGCAATTCTTTTCTCTATACCTTCTCACGCTGACCGAAAGACCAGATCCTGTTACCCCCACATCTACCGTCCATGAACTCGACCTTCAACTCACCCTTGAACGCACAAGAACTCACGATTCCTTACGCCCTGATCTTAGCAGACCTGCACACGCACTCACCGACGAAGCCCGTGGCGTGTCAAAGAAGGGATACGTCAAGTTTATTTCGGCGCTTCGACCTGTACACGAGGGTCTCCCCAACCTCGTTACCGACCCTGAAAAGGCACTCTCTGTCAAGGACCTTTACCTCGTAACATGGCTCGAAGGAGACCCAGAAGATCCCCGAAATTGGTCAGGTCCTTGGCGGTGGTGTGCGTCGTTTTTACATTGGGCCTTCCATGCTTGTAGTACTGATGTGGTGTTTACAGACATCACACTTGTGGCGGCTTTGGCCGTGGTCTCGGTAGCCTTTTCAAGTGCCGTCATAACTGGTGATTTCTCTGGTATAGAACATGATCTGCATGTTGGAGAAGTTGTCACTGCCCTCAGTGTCTCCCTGATGGTCTGTGGGTTTGGGTAAGCACTCGGTCATATTATGGTATAATCGCGAAGTTGAATGTTGTCATGCAGTGTCGGCCCTCTAATCATCTCTCCACTTTCCGAAGAATACGGTCGAAAACCTTTGTGGTCTATCCCCACCCTTGCATATATAAGTACGTTTTACCGTTTGATCCATAGTAATTTACTGCATCTCATTGCCCTTCAGTCCTTAGCATACCCTGCGCAGTAGCTCCAAACATCCAGACCCTACTCACATGTCGTTTCTTCTGTGGCGTATTCGCATCCGGTCCTCTTACCCTTGCTGGAAGTACCATCAGTGATATTTGGGATAACAATGAGCGAGGTTTCGCCATTGCGCTTTTTGCCGCCGCTCCCTATGGAGGTGCCGCTTTAGGACCGCTAGTAGGCGTGAGTCCAGCTTCCCTCATCCCTGATAGATGCTCATAATCTCGTAGGGTTTCATTGGTGACGCTCTAGGATGGCGGTGGATTCTCTGGGTACGATATTGTTATACTCACTACTTAGTTCACTCAAACTGATATCGTTGACAGATCAATATGATGTTCGCCGGACTCATATTTTTCTTATGTTTGACCATCCCAGAGACTTTTTCCCCCGTGCTTCTGAAAAAGCGAGCCGCCAAGCTTCGTCATAAAACGGGTCGGGAAGATATTGTCGCGGAGCAAGAAATATTCCGCCCAAGCTTCTCAGAAATGCTGACGGATACCCTCGTCCGGCCGTTCCAAATGCTCTTCACAGAACCTATTCTGTTATTGATGTCCTTGTTCATCTCTCTTATTTACGGCCTTCTGGTAAGTGCCCGTCCAGACTCTCTTCAATGCTGACTGATTCACCTGGCAACAGTATGCCTTCTTCTTCAGCTTCCCGGTCGTGTTTGGAGAGGACTATGGGTACAGCGACGGCATAACAGGAGTTATGTTCTCGTCGGTGTTCATCGGCTTAAGTATCGCGCTTCTGATCACCCCCCTACTCGAGAAGGACTATCTTCGTAGGGCCGCAGCAAAAGGTGGCATGGCAGAACCAGAGGATCGCCTTGTCGGAGCTCTCGTCGGGGCCCCGTTTGTTCCAATTGCGTTGTTCATCTTTGGCTGGACGAGCCCTCCTGCTGTTCTACCAGGTGGCGGGAATTGGGTCGGTCCTTGTAGTGCTGGCATACCGTTCGGATTCGGAATGGTCGTCATCTATTTCAGCGCTAACGCCTACATCATTGATGCGTTTCCTGACTACGTCGCTTCGGCTTTGGCTGCAAAAACGGTTAGTATGCCCTTCTGTTCAGAGATCATCAGACTGACACTTGTATAGGTGGTGCGGTCAGGCGCAGGTGCGGCTATGCCTTTATTCATGGTGCAGATGTTCCATGGTCTCGGAAATGGATGGGCTGCTTCCTTGCTGGCCTTTATCTCAGTGGCAATGGTATACAACTTCCTACTATGGAGATCAACGCTAACATACTGCCAGATTCCGATTCCGTTTCTGTTCTACCGCTTTGGAAAAATCATCCGAAGCAAGTCCAAGCGTGCCACTGCTCTCTGAGGGACCTTCAACTTCTATACACGTACTTCTCATACTTGTATACCCATTATTAAGTAAAGTACATAGAGTAGAGCTCTATGAGATAATACATTCCGATGAAAATCATGTTTAAAAGCACAGTGTTACGCGTATTGTTCGTCGAGGGAGAAAGAAAAAGGTAAAGACAAGTCCGTCTGCTAATGTAACTTGAAACTGGGCGTGAAGAATGCGCAACACAAATTCATAGCGAGCATAATAACGTTTCTGTTATGATGTGAATGGAAGTCGGACGGAAACAGGATCAAGACGTACACATTCAGCAGAAGCCTTCGCAATGCGAGACTAATATCCAATCTGCGCTCGCTTCCTGGCGCCAGGAGGAGGAGCATACGACAGTGTATTTCTCTGGAGGCTGGTCATCGCGGACGATTTTGGTCGCATTGGCTCTGTAACAAACGGTCGCTGCCATGAGGCCGGTGGGAACGACCTTGACGTTCTTCATTTCGAAGGTGGCCCATGGGTGGTAATTGTTTTTCATATAGTCCTTGAGAGTGGGTTTGGAGTCTGCATCGAGGACGCGACCGTCGATGGCAAAGACTGCATCGTCGGCAATGTAATCAAAGACGGCAGGACCTGACTCTTTGAGGGCGCGTACGACGTGGATCTCTCCCCTCTTGACCTCGTTCTGAATGCGTTCCTCTATCTGCCAAACCATGACTGCAAAGGTTACAGAGGGTAACGTGGGTTGGGGTGGGTATGCTTAATTTGGGTGGAGAGTACTTATGTTGTTTAGAAGATTAATGACGCTGTGTACTTTGGAGTTGACCATCATAGATTGCTCAGTGGCGTTCAAGGTCTATGATTGTGGCAAATCGGGCGCCACAGCGGAGTGCTGGGATGTGTGCCGAGCTGTGCCGAGTGCAGTTCCTTTTTCTCCGCGATCGTTACATTATGATTGATGCTCCCGTTCATTCGAACGTCGCGTCTCTTTTCGACCTCAGCAGCCGCCTTGGCGGGTCACAATAAGGTCTGCCTCTTTTCAGTTTTGCTCGACTTGTCTTCTCATTCAACCCGGCAGTGGTCAAAAATCAGAGACAAGAAAGGTGCAAATGATGCGTCCAAGAGTGCCGCCGTCAGCAGGGCGCGTAATGCCATCTTGATAGCTGTTCGGAGTACGCTCTAATATACAGAAACACGACTACACTTGACGCTTTTGCCAGCCGGTGGAGGCTCTACCGACCCAGACAAAAACGTCGCATTAGCAGTCACTTTACGGCGCCTCAAGGACATTCCCAAGGACAACATCGAACGAGCTTTGGCTTTCGTACGTGTCACGGTGTCCACTGAAACGTCCTCATACTCTTCACAGGCATCCAAGAGTAAAGAAAAGACCGGTGAACATATCACCTATGAAGTCCTTGCTTTCGGCTCTGTTGGCGTCATCGTGTATCTTTCGTCTCTCTGTCGGCTTGACCTATTACTGAAAACTTCTACAGAGAATGTCTTAGCAACAACCCAACGAGGACCATACAAACTATCCGCGAGGCTCTCAATGCCAATAGGCGAATATAATCATCTCCATATTTCTTCGCAGTTCTGACTTGCCTGCCTACAGCGGCCATCTCACACCAGTCAAATTCATGTTCGAACGGAAAGGTGTCGTCAAGGTATCACTAGACGGTTCTATGGACGAGTCTAAAAAGGAAGCTCTTGTGGAGGCCGCTCTCGAAAATGGAGCGGTGGATTTCGAAGAGTCTGCTTCGGATGAAGACGCGACCGAAATTGAGGTGTGTGCTTTGCTCCGCCAAGGTCCTACAGTCTCATGACTCTCCCCAGTTCTACTCCGAACCCCCGGCCCTTTCTCAGTTGACTAAAGCTGTCACACTGGCTGCACCCACCGGTGAGCTATTATCAAGCGAGCTAGTCTATAGCCCACTGGAAAAGGTCGAGCCATCAGAAGAACTAATGTCCAACGTGGCGCAGTTGATAGCAGATTTGGAAGCAAAGGAAGATGTATCTCATGTTTGGACAACTTTAGACAGCTAGAGATGCACAGCGTCTCACCACGAGAACCTTGTATTCTTTAGTACGGAACAGGTATCGGCCCCCCGAGTAACGAAATACGCATCAGGTGAATGCTGTACTCAGGATATCCGGTCATGCTGCTGGTCACCTGCATGAACCTCTCATTTAGGCTTATCGCCTTGTTCACTACAAAAAGCGCGTTCATCTTATTTCAGAACCATTCCCTCACGATGTTCAGAGCGTTGATCTCTCGTTCCGCATTCAGCTCTTACTCTTCGCGTCCCCTGGGGCGCGCCCCACTTGTACGCGCTGCGTTTTCATCTACTATTCGGACAGAAGGCTCGGCTCCATCTAAGCTAACACAATCTGTTGCTCCCTTGGCGCCTCTAGGCGTCGCGGCTGCTCAACATGCTGCATCCGATCCGTCCTTCGTTCCTCGTCCAAAGATATTTGACGAGTTTGCCTTAACAGATCGTGTCGCGATCGTGTCAGGCGGTAACGGCGGAATCGGTCTTGAAATGGCCCTCACGCTATGCGAAGCCGGGGCGCGCGCGGTTTACTGTTTTGACCTCCCTCAATCGCCTTCCGCTGTTTGGCAGACGACGCGCGATTTTGTGGCCAAGATGGACAATGGGAGTCGGCTCGAGTACCAATCAGTCGACGTGACTGATCAGGATCGCGTTTGCAGTGCGGCTGCGCGCATTGGGGACCAAGAGAAGCGGCTGGACGTCTGCGTTGCAGCTGCCGGTATCCTTAGACCGAACATTGACTGTCTCGACACCCCCGGTGATATCTTCAAGGAAGTACGTAACACTTCGCGTGTAGTGCTATTCTTGTTCTCAGTCGTGTTTTGTTACAGGTCATGGATGTCAATACTACCGGAGTGTTCTTCACTGCCCAGGCTGCGGGACGTCAGATGAGGCGCTTCCACATGCCGGGTAGCATAATAATCATTGCCTCGATGAGCGGAACGATCCAGAATCGTGTACTGAGCACCTTTCGCTGTTCCATCATATTCGACTCATCCTCCATTCCCTAGGATCAACAATGGGTACCGTACAACACCAGCAAATCCGCAGTCTTACAAATGTGTCGCACCATGGCCTGTGAGCTGGCTGGCGAAGGAATTCGGGTCAACACGATCTCGCCAGGTCATATATACACTCCGTAAGCTCACATGATGCATGGTAGCATTCACTCAACCGATCGTAGTTTGACTGCAGCGTACTTGGATAAGGATCCTGAGCTTATGGGTCGTTGGTCAAACTTGAATCCGACGAAACGCCTAGGAAGGCCGGATGAGATTCGCGGTGTCCTGGCTTTCCTTGCAAGTGATGCGTCAACTTATTGCACTGGGACTGAGTAAGTCGATTGTAATGTGATATCACCCTGTTTACTCACTTGCACAGTATTCTCGTTGATGGGGGACATCATGCATGGTAATATGGGCGTTGTCGCATTCATGCGTTTGGAGATGACCCTTTTCTTTCCATGATACAAAGATCAGTCGAGGGTTTTCATGAAGACTTCATTACGTTCATCACGCGATTGGAATCATAAACAATGATTAACTCTAGGCCTCGGCAACGTTGTTTCTCTGCTCCTGTTCCCTTAACTTCTCTGCGAAGACACCAGCCAAAACACTATCCGCCTCCCGGAAAAAGCCACCCTCTGGACCTACAATCTCTCGTCTAGCAAACGGCAGACACACACATTCATTGCCCTCATTGAGTGGGAGCAGGTCTCTCTCCTTGACGATTTCTTTATCTGCATTCCACGCGTAAACGGGCCGATAGCCTAGAAACCAGCTGTGCACCATGGCGCCCGTAATGGGCATTCGCTTCTCGGGATCAACCTGGAGGAGTTGGCGCACAAAATCGCGAGCTAAAAATCAACATCAAATTACAGTGCACCTGAGATAGAATCTCACCTGCTGCGCTCAGCCTGCGGTAGCGATCGTTGAATGAATCCAAGATGTGTGGCGTGTAGGTTTGAATGTACACGGAGTCCCTCATCAGGACGCTAAGGTGACCGAAGGAGGAACTTGGGGTAACGTCGGGCACCATATGGTCGTTGGTAAACCTGATAGTATATTAGTGATGTCTAGCATCCACAAAAGCCAACGTACAGGTAAAAGACGATCATTCCAACGCTCCAACTGTCGACGAGAGGGGTATATGGAGCTTCTTGGAGAATTTCTGGCGCCATGAAGGCTCTCGTACCAAGAAATGCTGACTGCGATAAATAAGATCATTGCCAGAGGACAGTCATGGCGTTACTTACTTTAAACAGTGTGGCGGTGGAATTTACCACTTTCGCTAAACCAAAGTCCGCAAGCTTGAGGAAGGGCGGGGTTTCCTTTGTCAACAAGATGTTCTTGGAATGATATGTGAGCGCGGATGATACGCAAAGAAAGACAGCGAGTCTTACAGAAGGTTTGAGATCTCGATGGGCAATATTGCAAGAGTGAAGATACTGTTACAAGGGTAAGTTTTTCGTCTTCGACTGAAAGGCCTTTTTCACATAAAGAGCATCACACAACTGAAACATAAGGTGTTGCGCCATTGGTTCGTCCACGACATCGCGAGTATTGCGCATGAAATGATGTAGGTCACCTCCGTTGACGTACTCAAGCACAACGCCTATCAACCTGTTAGTGACTCAACACAGGCAGAAAAGCAAGGCGCGTACTCATTTTGTCGTACTCGGCATAAGTGTTCTCGAGTGTAACGATGTTAGGATGCTGTGCCGCCTTGAGAATTTCGATTTCTTGCGAAATAGCCTCCCTCGTCGTCTCGCCATCGAGGCCATGTTTGTTCAACTTGATCTCCTTGATGGCAACAAAGCCGCCGGTCTTCTTGTTCAGAGCTTTCTTCACCTCCCCGAAGCCGCCCTGCCCAAGCGTGCAGATGATTTCGTAATCCTTGTAGGCCCTTTGCGCCTTGACGAAATCCCCGACGCGAAAAGTGTACACTGACAAAAGGAATTAGCTGTCGTCGGTGATTCGAAGTGCCAGATTTACCATACTCGCGTCCGTCGCATCCAAACGAAATTTCTTGTCCATCGCGCAGCGATCGGTATTCATCTTTTTGAAGCTTTACGCCGTCGACCTAAGAAATACTGAGGAGGCGGACGTTTTCCTGCGAGAGATTACTTACCCATGTCCCATTAGAGGATATATCCCATATCAGTATATTATCGTCGCCTGACCACCTAACGACGAAGTGCTCTTTACCTGCGGACGATTATGAGTGTCTGACGAAGGTACTGGAGTAGGGACGTTACTTACTAACGTACTTTGAATTGTATGTGAAGGTATTGCTCAATGGATCGCGTCCTATTTTCATGAATGGTTGGAATAAAAGAAAATCCATTCTGCGGAGGTTGGGATTTCCCATCGGAATGAAAGAGCCCCAACAGTCGATGTCTCCCATGGTTAGAGGAATGGTAGGGTGGGTGGTCAAAGTTGGGTTGTGCCGGTATCAGTCCACGCAAAGTACGGTCTTTTATAGCGACGCTGCGATGGTCAAAGACCAGGGACTATTTCAGACATGGTGGACTTAATATGGCGAACAATGGAACAGCGCCACTGAACAACGCTTACGACCCTGAGCTGTGGCCGTTGAGCCACACAATATTACAATCACAAACTGGACAAACTCACTATGCACGGAACACGAACCATTATGTAGTTTTTCTGAAGTATATGGTTAATCCGTTATGAAATCCGATTGGTTTAAGAGGTACAATGCTTTACACGTCTAAGTTTAAAATTCTGTTTTTACTCAAAGATCCAGTTCTCCATCGCGCTGGTATACTGGACGACACCCTCTGGGAACCAGCTACAAGTAAAGATGGGGTCAGTAACGCGTCGAACGCCCACTTGATGGCAGACGTACAGAGCAATCTCCTTTTCGGCGCTCTCGACAGCGTCGGAGCCGTGGCAGATGTTGCGACCGACAGCGAGGCAGAAATCGCCACGGATGGAGCCTAGGACAGCTGATGAGACGAGGATCGACATCTGAAGAGGAACGGAGACGCGTACCAACAGGGGATTGGAGGGGGTTGGTAGCACCGAGCATGACACGACCAGTCTTGACGGCGTCAAGGCCTTGCCAGACCATTGCGACGACGGGGCCAGAGGCCATGTATTTAATAAGACCAGGGAAGAAAGGCTTGCCCTTGAGATCGGCGTAGTCTGATCATGGTGATGAGTGATCTGTTAGGGAACAGGGTCACCAAAAGCGTACGTTTCTCAAGGTGCTCGGGGGTGGGCTGGACAAGCTTGAGGGCGATAAGCTTGAAGCCACGCTCCTCGAAACGGGCAATGATCTTGCCGACGAGGTTGCGCTGGACGCCGTCGGGCTGTACGATGGCGAAAAGGACGGTTACGACGCGCAGAGAAACGGGAAAAGAGGCGATTTACCTTGATCATGATGTAGGTGCGTTCTTGGGTAGACATGGCGTTTATTATTCGAGTAAACAAAAGAGTAACAGTTCAAGAGAAAGCAGATGAATCGATCGACTTTATATCATTCCCAGTCAAAACATGACCAAACATGTCGGGATAGCCCGGCATCGTCCACCCACCATTCGTCCACCACATTCCCCCACCATGTTCGGCCCATTGAGCGTGTCGCTCGCACCTTATGTCAACTCCTCAAAGACTCTTTCCAAATGGATAGTCCCCATCGCTAAATGGTACACAGAGGCCCAAGGTTACCGCAAATACGGATTCAAGTACGACGACCTCCGTACGTCTCCTTGCTATCCTGCCAGCTGGTCCTTACCCTCTCTCTTTCTAGTCATCGAAGAGCGCGAGGATGTTCAGCGCGTACGCACAGCCGTCTCTTCAAAAATTTCAGTCCCATTCAATCATATATACAGGCCATAAAGCGTCTTACGCCTGCAGAGCAGTATGACCGTGCATACCGCATCAAACGCGCTTGCCAGGCCAGTGTACTTCACAAGCCTCTCCCCAAAGAGCAGTGGACGAAACCTGAAGAGGTCCGTCTTGTCGTATCCAACTCTTTTGCTTCGCTGTAACCTTTGTTTACTCAGGATATCCGCTACCTCGCGCCCCATGTCAAGAACGTCGCTGCTGAAGATCAGGAGAAGGTGTACTGGGACAACTTGACCGTCAAAAGGAAATAGACATAATACTGCGATATACTCTTTTCCTCAATCTAGACTTTCTTTGGCACGAACCAATCAGAGACGCTGTGTTGTTCACTTTCGCCAAGGTCCTCCTCCCAGAAACGCTCATCATCATTTGTACAATCTATTCTATTACATTAACTTCTCTATATATAAACTGGCCGCCTGATTACAACGTGAATGCCTTGACAAGGGGCGATACAACTTCGCCACCCTTCTTCTTGTAAAAGTCAACAACCTTCTTGCCCACAGATGCGATGTCTACACAGGCATTAGGAAACTGAAATCCGACACATTTGAAATGACATACTGGAACCAGTGATACCGAACTTCTCATACACCTTTTGGTATGGACCAGAAGCACCCCACGAAGGCAATCCGTATTGCTGCGAACCACAAATGTTAGGACCATTCAAGGTTGCATAATTATCCACATACCTCATGACTGTACTTCTGCCATCCAACCGTCGACAGTGCCTCCAACGAGAGGATGGGCGCACCACTCCTCAAGACGCTCAGCTTGTACTCTTCCGACTG
>QLPD01003640.1:0-13037 GCA_003314085.1 Hymenopellis raphanipes
GCTGAGCCAGTAGGGAATCATATGCCGCAGAGAGCTCCGACTGCAGTTGGTCAATAATACGCTGTTTGCATTGGAGATCATCCTCGAGCTGTAAAATTTGCTGGTAGAAATCCTCTGCCCGTAATTTTTGGTCACCTGATGTACTCAGATCATTTTGGAGCACCTGATTTTTTACTTCAAGTTGCAGGATAGCGTTCTCCAAAAACTGTAGGAAGACATGACATGAGTTGTCATCAGAAACGAACAGAATAAAATCAAAATACCTCTGTGTGTCCCTGTAGACTGTCTTGTGCTGCCAATTTCTTGCGGCTTGCCTGAAGGTCTTTGCCGAGAGTCTGTACCTCGCTGCGATAGCTAGAACATGTTTAGCAAATCATAGACTGTAATAACTGTTGTAGGCACATACAAGTGTATTTCTGATTCCAGGACCTTGACGTCTTCTGTTCTACAGCTTAGATCATGCTCGAGCGCTTGTATTTTCAGCTCTAAGCCTTCAACTTGAAGCTCCCGTTCTTCCGATCTTTGTTCAGCACTATGAAGACGCTTTTCCCACTCGGCACTAATAGGCATATGAGTATTTATACGGCACAATGAAAATGACGCTCAGCGTACAGTGTGGCATCAAATTCTTCCTCTTTATTCATATAGGCTCGCACGTGAAGTTTGCAACAATGATTTCTAGATGTATCGTTGACTGACTCATTCAGGTGCTGAGTATCAACATCGTCAGCAGTATTTATTGTCTGCAGCAATGTGTCATTTCTGAGGGGAAAGGAGCTCAGTGTGCCAGAACGCTGGTAGTAAGTAATCTTACATACCCCTCTGTCATCAACTGCACTGAGGTCTGCAAATAACTTAGACAACATGTCAGAGCAGAAGGAGAAATTCAAGAACCTCTTCAATGGCTTTCATGATGGCTACTTGGTCGCCAACTTCAAACAACGAGGTGACCATGCTAATGAATTCCGCCTTCCGGTTTGAGTTGACTCCAACGAACAATGCTATCCTGCACAAAATTGACACAGCTTCAAGACCATCATGGAATGCCAACAGCTCTGGTTCTACAGGTGCGCGGATTGGGAGACGAAGTTCATTGAGGATGAAACGATCCATAGTCGCATAGATCTCGTGGAAAGCATCCCTCCAGTGCATGGTATCCTTGGAATGAGGGACTTCGGGCCAGAAATATTCAGGATCACTAGCTCTGGTGGTAAGGCAGAATCAGTTAGAATAAGTGTGACACACATAAAAATCAGCACGTCTCGTATGACTAGCTCATAATCTCGGATATCAATCACTGTTCGCGCATTCCCTGGTGATAGGGCATTGGAAAGGTGGAGGAAGGCAGTCAAAAGAGGTTGGGACTTCGTCTCCATGGATGTATTTGGATCGTACAAGACCGAAGGAAACAAGAAGGAAACGTAAATCATCATCAATGTCCTGGCATCAAAGGTCCGGAGTTTTCGGCACTTATAACCGGATTCCGGTCCGGCAGTGGTGGAATTCGGCTTGAATCAATTGTAGAAACACACATCTACTAGAAGCTCCACCAACGACTTGCCTGGCGGCGTGGACTACACCACGCCAGTCAATGCCGTGATCTTTCCTGTATTCGCACCAACAACGAATACATGCACCTTACAGCTTCGCAGCCTTGCTCTTGCTCTTCTTGATATACACAATCCCACCGGCCAATGAAACCTTTCCACTTCCCGAGCTCTTCGTCTCCAAGCACACTTCCACCATCCCATTGTTCTTTGTCCGCACTTCCCATACTCGCGCCTCTAGGTCATCCCCGGGCTTCATCGGACTCGTAAACCACACACCAAAGAACTTGAGCGCGTCTGGCTCACTGCCTCCCACCTCCTTGATCAGCCCGCGAGCGGCGAACCCAAATGTCAACAGGCAGTAAATGTATTGAGTTTGTTCAAATAACAAGGTTCGAGACCTCGAGGCGTTCAAAACGTTCAAAAGCAGACCGCAGTCCTTATCGACCTAGTCGAATCGCATTTGAATCGTGTTCAAATGGTGCCCTGTTTAAAATGCACATTGTATCCAAACGCACCCTTTGATACTTGACCATTTGAATCGTACTGATACAACCCCGTCCATTTCAGTTAGAACCATTCAAACAATTTCATTCGCATCATCTCGGTGCCATCATTCTCTTCTTCCTCCCACCATCAGCTCACGCGCGAGACACCCTTTTCCTTGACATCCGGGTGGAACAGTCCCCATGCTATTCGTGCGCGAGCGGCTCCGTGATCGAAAGCGCGTATGTCAACGTGTCTCGCTTTTGTTTTGCTTACGACTGCCCGTTGGGCGGAACAAAGCTCTCCGTGTTTATCCCGAAGCGCTAAGTAAGAGTTAAAAAAGGTATCTGTGCATGTATCGAGACTTACAGTTACCATCAGGGTTGTTCCGTTGGCGTTCGGCTTCAAGAACTTGATCCTGCAATACGGTGCGGATTGCCCACAGTTGTCGCAACGGTGACAGTATGTGCGATGGCCTATGAACATGAATATGAGAGTCTGGAGATGGAGCACGGATGGTCGCTTACGGTTTTTCGCGCGTTGGTCGCGACGTTGTGCGTGGTCAGAAGGACTTCGGCCTGGACATCGGCCGTGGACTGAAAGCAGCCGCGACACGACATCTCAATGTGTGGCTGAATGAGGGCTACTTGCGTTGATGGGAGGAAAGCGTCACTTCAATGGAGAGGCATCAAATACAAGGACTTTTGAGTAAGTTATCCAGACAAAGGAATAAACAACACACCTGCAAACACAGAATGGCCGCCAGCTCGTTCTGCGTGGACTCGTCTCATCGTCGCCTTATTAATCCCTGATCATGACCTTGTTTGAGAGCTTTGGGTCTAGTTGGGGGACGGTGTCAAGAAGACTGCGCCAGAAGTATCGATTAGAAGAGTAGGTAGATTAGAAGAAAGACGCACCTCCACGTGCAGGATGAGCAGTAACTCGTCCTGCGCAAGTTATCCTTATTTACATCTTGTCCCATCCTCGTGCATCGCGAATCTATCTTTACCGTCGGTGTTGACCTGCCGCCTCATTACCAGGGCTTGGGCGTCAAGCGGGGCCGCTGGGGCTCTTCATGCCCACAGATGGATGGAAAGGACACAGAAAATGGAGTAATATCGTCCCAAAGGCGAGGCACTGCAGAGAATACAAAAACTTAATTTGTTGTGAGCCGAAAACCACTCTACGTTATTTCAATGTAAGCTTACCTTCATATTCCGTACTGTCAACACACCTTATAGCTTATGCGCATGGTTCGCGGTCAGCCCAAGAAGTCCAGATCTTCAACACGTCGCCACGCAGAATACAAAAAACCTAATTCGAGGTGAGCCGAAAACCATACAGTAGTGGTTTCAATGAAAGCTTACTTTGTGTGTTGATGACGGCAACGTTATTCTAGGCCGTCATAAGTCCTCTGCATATTCCGCGGTCGGCGTAGAGGGTCCAGACGTCGTTGTCCTCGCGGAGTGTCGGAGCGACGCGTTTGAGGTCGTGGTAAGAGGTCAAGTCCCAATTCGGGCATTGCCGAGTGATCGAGTGCACTTGGACTTGCACTCCCACCACGCCGACCTGGTTTCTTGCGTTAAATAAATTCCGACCTTCTCTCCGCCTGTGTTCGCCTCTCCTGGCTCGTAATATGCTCTTCAAGAGTCTCATCAGAAATCCCGACGGTCCTTGGGGCGGGACAACGCGTCAAACGCGTCTTACTCCACTTTTTACCTTGACTTCGCGTTCCGTTACCGTTAATTTCGACTTTTATTATCTATGACGAGCACTACGGGTGCCTCTTGGAGTCAATCTTATCGTGTCGGGACCGGCAGCCTGGGAACTCAGAGGGGGCGCTGACGCGGCCTTGCGTCCCTTATCTCGTTTTGCCCTACCGTCATTCTTCTTGGGAATCTCTTGGCGGCATTAATCGCTCAACTTTTTCACCTGCTTGACACAGTTTATTCCTGGCATGACCCTCCCAGAATAGGTGGAGCCCCGGAATTCCAAGTTCTGGTTTGCATTCGACTTTGAATAGGGTTTTCATTCAAGGGACGTACCCCGTTTGTTTCTCGGCAGCTCTGACGCTTCTTAATAGACTTTATTCGTGACCTTATGGACCCGCGGACCTCGCGGTCTGGTGATTATAACGCCATTTTGGAGTTCGCGCCGTTGAACCCTCTTTCGTTTCGTTACATGTTCTTCGTTTACGTGGCGGAGTGATCATGCCCTGGATGACGACAGTGTTAAGTCTATGGATTTGTGAACGTTCGACTTTGGGGATCTTTTCCCGTTGACAAGATCTCGATTTAGGATTCAACCCAGTGTGTTCGACTTCATACTGATACTTTGTCTTGACGAGCTCATACTTCTCTCAGATATTTACTCAACATTCCTCGACTTGCATCCATATTATTCGGCTCTTTATACTTCTAATTCAACGACGCTCGAAACACCAACTTACGTGTGGCGCCAATACCGACATTCCGCAAATCCGGTTGACAAAGTCAAACTGATGGCCTAGAAACAACGACGTCATGGCCCTCGAATACCGACTGAATGGATTTTGTCAGATCCAGATCTCGCTCGAGATATAGCCCTGGACCCTCTCCACCCATTTCATTCTTCCTTTCCCCCCACCCTCACTCATCCCTCCTGCCCACTACTACCACGGCGTCGACCTCGTCGGTCGTGCACTCAACGTCCTATTGCCGCCCTCGTTGGGATCGCCAGCTCATCATCGTACCCGCCGCCTTCCCGCCGTCATGTCCACACTTGTACTCATTGCTCGGCGCGTTGAACAGGATGTCGGGTCATCGGGATTGGACTTTTTAATGGTTCTTACCGCCTCATATGGGATGATACCGTCACACTGAACGAGTTCAACATGTTCGTCGGACTTCGGCTTCAAGGACTTTCAAGTCGTGGCGGCGGTAGTTAGCGTCACCCGCCGCGACGAACGTTCTCGGTCACGGGTATGTTGAACTTTCCTTTCAATCATGTTGGTTGATTTCTTGACTTACGTTCCTTCAGATCTCCCGTCAAGTTTTCCGACTGACCTTTTCATCACATCGGTTAGTCGTGCCCTTCACTCGCACTGGTCTCCTTGTTGACCTTCGTGTAGGTTGGACTTATTTTGACAACATCGACACTAGTCGGGGACTTGACTCTTGCTTGTTGATTGCTCAATGGTATGTTGATCTTTTCATTGCCTTGTGCTTCACCAATGTTGACAACTTGCCTTTAGACGTCAACGCCGACCACGTCTCTCATCCCGCGGTCGCTACGCCTCTCACCATTGAGTATGTTCTATCCTTCTCTTCACTGCGTTATTGATTACTAACTACTTTGATTTAGCATTGACCTTCAGCGCTGTCTGTTCTGTCATCTCGAGGTCAGTCTCTTCTTCGCCGTCGTGTTTCTTCACTGACGCTGACTCCTTCGGGCAGACTTCGGCGTCGCTTGGCCATGCTCTCATCAATGTACGGTAAGCCTTCACCATCTTCATGTCTTTAAACATCAACTAACTTGTCGTCAGCATGAACACGACGACCAAGGCCACCGTTGACGATGACCTTCGTCAACGCCGCCTTCAATTTGTTGACTCTTGATCCTCCGGTATGTTCTTCTCACTTGCCCATGTCCTCCAATATTGACTCGCTCTGTCAGCCTCGACTTTGACAACTCGTTTGAAGGAAGATCTTCAACACTCAACTCGACCGGTGGGTACGTCGTGTCCTTTCAGTCGTGTACCTTCGTTGCCGACTGAAAATTTACTAGGTCTCTGTGGCCGCCGCTGACTCGATTAGTGTGTTGTTGTTCTCCTTTCTCGGACCGCCGACTGACTTGGGTAAGCCATTTCCTACCGACCTATGCGGGGTGCTAACAATTTGTTCAAACAAAAGTGAAAGAAACCATTTTATTTCGATGTACAGTACAAATGTAAGTTTCTTTGTACGACGCAGATTGGTATACTCACAAGTCCGTTAAATTAGCGTAGCACAAGATTTGTATTAGAAATAGTTTGACACGAGGCTGGTAAGAGTGAAGTGCGTCGAAGAACACGGCGTTGACGTCGTGGTGGAGTCGGCGAGTGAGATCTTTGTTGGCGGCGCTGAGGTTTTGTCGAGAGACGGAGTAGATGAATGTGAAGGCTTCTCGGCGGTGGCATAAGATTCCGGTGCGGCAGTCGTAGATAGCGTCAGGATCGATATGAGTGGCCCAACTTAGACCAGGGGCTAGAGCACGTTGTCATGTACCTCTTCATCCCGAGGCGTTGAGGTAGAATAGCCAGAATAAAAGTTTCTCAATCAGTTCCTGAACCTTGAAGGAGATCCATACTTACTGTAACACGCGGCTCACCTGGTTACGTTCAAGACCGAGTTTTAAGCCCGTCGAGTTCGAAAGGCTAAACCACGGTGAGCCGAAGACGTTTACATAGGGTTTGTATAGAAAGCTTACTTCAATGTTCACGTTACATTCCCTCACCTCAAGGACGTCCACATGTTCCGCGGTCGGCGCAAAGAGGATTGACGAGCGTCAAGGTTGCTAAGGCTCGGAATCGCGTGTTGGAAGTGGGCGATGAGATGCAAGTACGACTCGGACATAGCCGAGTGATCGAGCTCACTTGGACTTGTACCACCACCAAGTCGAGCTCGCTTTTTCTTTTCAATCGAATTACATACCCTACTTCTTGTATGCCGTCGAGACCAGACTCGGAATTCTCTCCACTGCTGTTCAATTTACTATCCCGACGGTTGCTGGGGCGGGAGACGCGTCAAAACGCGTTCTATTCAACTCGATGCTCGTTCCGCTGCTGTTGATTCGACTACTGCTATCTATGACGAGGTATTCTGGTGCCTCTCCAACTCAATCTTATCGAGTCGGGACCGGCACCCTGGGAACGTGGACGGCGCTGACGCGGCCTTTCACCCTTGCCTCCATCCCCCATCTCATTTTGACCTGGACATCATTTCTTCGGGACAGTTCTCCACGGCGTTGTTAAGGCGACTATTACTGGACTCTAGAACATTACTTTCGGTATCTTCTTCGCGGAAATCTCTGGAACGAGCTCCATGCTCAAGGGCACGGATACAACCAGTCTATTCAAAATTGTAAGTCCCCGCCGTTTCCGTACCGCGTTGACTGGTGTTCCATGTTAGAGTTTTTTTGAAAGAATGTTTAGATCCGCAGGCACCGCGGTCTGGTGATCTGAGTAACGCAACGTTGCTCATTTTTCAACTTCGCGACTGGATCCAGGTTTTTCGTTCAATTAGGATTTCCGTGTTTACGTGGTGGAGATAGGAAGGCCTCGGCTATAACGACATGGACCACGAGGATCCATGAATGTTGGACTTGGGGAGATCTGGATCTGGGATCCTAAGTGCATCGACTTGGGGTGGTATCGGTATGTTCGCTCGTATCTTCATGCATCGACAAGCTCACGGACCTCGACTTAGGCAGATACACGATCTACTCTACTGGGCCGTTTCGCTCCTCGCTTCTTTACGCTCAAATCCAACATTATTCAATTCGCCAAGTTACGTGTGGCGTCAATTCCAACATTCAACAAATTCGGGTTCGCAAAGTCTAACGGACGGCCTAGAAACGACACGTCACTCCGCTCTAAATCCCATCTCCACGGAGCCTCGCAGATCTGGATCTCGCCCGAACTGTTTTTGGGATATAAACCCACGTCAGGATTATCCCCCCCATTCCCTTTCTTACTCTTCCACCACCTCGACCTTACCACGACCACTATGGTGTTGACGACGCCGTCGCCGCACTACCGCCTATGTTGGGACCGTCGACTCATCTTGTCGGGGTGGGTGTCACCGTTTCCGTTCCGCCTTGTTGAACTCTGCGCTCATCGTTGGACAGGCGCGTCAGGATGTTGGATTCGTCGTCATAGCGGCATTATTTCTAGCAATGCTCGCGATGGCGCTGCCACCCTCGGTAGGTTCCGTCTTGCCGTTATGTTCAACATGGGATTCATGGCAGTCGGGTTCGATTTGTAGGCTACGGGACTCTCATCTGGCTCTCGCGCTCGTCTGCTGCACTGCCTCCCGGATATCAACAACGACTGCGATGCGTCCTGACTCGGCCATGTTGATTTTGCTGACCACGGTAGGTCCATGTTCGAATCGTTGGTTTGTTCTTTGACTTACCTTTACTTAGACATTTCAACTTCTTCCTTCAAGATTCTGACTGCTCTACCACAGACTCTTGACTCTCCTCCTCGACTCTGTACCGGTAAGTGTTGGTCTCACTTGTTGTTAACAATGTTATTGATAGTATCTTGTTAGGTCGACCGCCTCGTCGTCTTCGGCGGGACCTCGATGTTGGTCTTGCACCAACCGTCACAGACGTGTCGACCTCACGACGGGGTCGCCATGTCCGTCGCTCTCATCGTGGTATGTTCGTCTTTCTTATGTCAAGTCTTCATTCATCGTTGACTACTTCCATGTAGCCTTACTCTTGGACTTGGGTTCTCTTTCGGCGGAGGCCACTATCATTGTCTAGGTAAGTTCACCTATTACCTCGTGGTTCAATGTACTAACAACTTGCTGTCAGTCATCAACCATCTTGCCTTTGTCGACATCGATCAGTAAGTCTTTTACTTGCCTGTTCACTTGATCATCGACTAACCTTTCATTGAGGTCTTCGTCGATGACTCGCGTGTCATAGTGTAAGTCTTGTACTCGCTTTTTTTGACTTTTCTGAACATCTTCTTCAGGCACTCACCAACGTCGCTGGCTAGTCGCAATAGTGCTCGGTGTTGACTGACTATCGGTCATCAATACTTTAAAGGGGATTTCGTTACCGGTACGTCTTTGTTCGTGATCCTCTTCTCGGTGCTGACTTTGTGCTCATTTGCAGTTGTTCGATTGTGAAGCATCCGGCAAGTCCTTTCCTTGCGATGAGGGTCATCTCCGGATTCTGACTTGATTTCAGAATCGTGCTCTTCTACAAAGGTAAGTCTTTTGGTTCATCTACTCCTTGACGCGCTGAGCGTCTCCTTCGGCCAAGTAGCCTGGTAAGACTGGATTCGTTCGGATGGCGACTTGGACAATCTGGTAAGCGCCTCGTTGTGTATCCTTTTTGCTTCATCAACTGATTTTGACGGTAGGAATGCGCGCGCAACGACTTTGGAGAGGTAAGTACAGTATCGGGTTGCAGATGACTCCTGAGCCTTTCAACTTTGCAGCGGTTTAGATGGCTCTCGCGGTAAGCCTCTCGAAAAACCTGTTTATTGAGTAGTCTAAGCAACAGGTAAGGTATTGTCCTTGGAGATAATTTACGGTGCTAACGAGTCGACCGAACAGATGTATAGTAGGTAGTTGTGTAAATAGAAATCGTTATTCGTACGATACAGACCAAGGGCGGTGGGGGAAGGGGTAGTCTGCGATGGACGGAAATGTATGGGGAGCGGGGCGGTAGTGTAGCGTAGTCGTAGTGGTAGTCGTAGTGAGACGGCGACGATGAGGAGAGGTCGTCCATGCGAGGACGCGAACCGTCCGGAATAGCCGTCAGAGAGCGGGCAGGTGTGAGCGACGGCGCGTCTCCTCTCATCGCGTTGCTGTCCGCCATGCCACCAACCAGCTCCTCCTCAGCGACTCTGCTCAACCATCTTCTCGTCGTGCCGCCCTCATCATCACCACTCTCCTCGCCTAGCTCCTTGACGCGTCCTAGACCCGAGTTGGAGGATGTACGCAAAGGCTGGGGGGGCGCCCAGACGAAGATATGAAGGGCAGGGCGTAAGCTGTGGCAGCCAAATACGCGATTAAGGCGGATCGTCGCCCATTACGACGAGTGTGCGCTTGAGATCGGGTCATGGTGGCAGCAGAACGGGATGGCATCGAGGGCGGTAATGACAATGGCGTCCTCGGCGGTGTCTTCGTTCTGGAGCGCAATGCCACCAGAGGGTTGATCTCTTCGTTCTCCATTTCCATTCGCGACGCTAAACAAATCGCAGAAAGGAACATGACACGACGCCACAATAAACTCGAACCACCCGCTGGCGATTTCGCCCTATTTTGGCCTTGATGGCGATCTGGATCTGAGGAGTTAGTGTTTCATTCCGCGGCCTCGGTGATGAGTATCATGGTACGTCACCTTTGAACCGTCTTCGAAAGTTCAACATACCGAAAAGGGAATAGTCAAGCGGACCACACCAGGAGCAGCGAGCACTGAGGGATACAACTGCCCAAGATCTCCCTTCAACGTCGCTCTCGCCGTCTCCAACGCGCCAAATACCGCGTACATTTCAACATCAACAATCACACACACCACCCATCCTACAAGTCCATCCCCTCTTCGCCAGCAACGACCCGAATAGAGGTCCCACACAGTAGGTTAATCAGCCGTCAAATCAAGGCATTTCTGATGTCGTCCTAGGCCTGACGACAAGTCGAACCAGTTGCCGCAACGACGCCACACAATAAATTCAACTAGCAAGTTTATCCAATTCGGACATTACAGCGACGAATATCTGCAAATACTTTGGACGGGGAGACTTCTAGACAAGAAGCGAAGGTACGTTACCTATACTTGTCGTCATGTTCAAAAGTTGAACATGACTGTTTAGGAAATAATGCGCGACTTTGGCTAGCCCGGGCTCAAAGGATATCTGCGAGGGCATCATAAAATCGACGCGCATGGCCCGACCCGCCCGCTCGTCGAGTCACCTCCGGAATCGGCATCAGAGTCATCCTCATCGACTACCCGTACACGCAGTGTTTCGACTATGGGAGATGAACGGGCAAGGCAGAAATAACGCGAATAGTGCTTCCCTACGTAGATCCAGATCTGGTCGAGTCAATTGAGCCGGAATTCCGCGAAAGCAAGAAGAGGTACGTACTGCCTGTGTATACTCCTCATGCATTAGTGGCCTAACGACGGACCTAGGGTTTCCCAGGACAAGTCCGAAGCCTCGCGCCATACAAAATCCAACTTTGTCTCGGAGTCGGCGTTGACCTCAGCCAGTCGAAATAGCATCAAAGGAGGACGCGGCTCATAGTATGTCCATCATCCGTTAAATGACTGGGTTGTCCATGCCGAAGTCGCGCCAACGCCACACTTCAAATTCGAACAGCAAGTTCTCCCATTTGTATTCCATGGCGATGAGGATCTGAATTTACTCGACATCAATCGCGTGGAAAGTTTCCTGACGCAAGTACGTTACCTTTTCCGTCATGTTCAACTTTTGAACATGACTCTTTAGGAAATTCTGCGAGATTTTGGCCAGGGGCTCGCGCGCGACTGCACACGGCCGTCTTCTGACCGACTCAACTATCCGGCTCACCGCCCGTCAAGTCGACTTTCGCAGTCGACATCGAGCACGCCCTCCAATGGACAAAATACCATACGGGAACAAGTGCAGCAAAGGAAGCGAGGAGAACCACTCGATTAAGATCTAGATCTGGCGCGTATCCATTAGTCTGAAATTGGCGAGGAATAGACAAAGTACGTACCACATTTTTTATGATCCTCGTCCAAAACCTAACGAGGATGTCAGGGCAACGCCCAAGGCCTGTCAAATGATAAGGACCGTACATTTTCCGTCGAGGACTCAACAAGAGCATCACCGAGCGCGTCTTTCGGTTTGATCATCGTCAAACAAGACGAAACTCGGACTATGCGCCAAGGTTCACGTCCGACACATCAGGTACGTACCTCGGTAACCTTGAGACTTGCAGTAACGACATTAAGCAGAGTCCGCCGTGTACCACGCCTTCTTTTCGCCTCCTACAGTAGGCATTGAGAGGATCGACGGTGAAGTTGAATTTGGGGCGCAGATTGTTGCGGTCGAGTCGGGAATAAAATGGCGCGGCCATACATCCAGAGAATAAGTAGAATAGAAATTGACTAAGATTGAATAAGGTGGTCAAATACGTCGTAGTGTATACTGTTTCTAATCTATAGCCTTTTGTCAGAATGAATGAGTTGGACTGGTAGAGACCATACCTAGCAAGTTGACCTCGACGACGTGTCACTGCCGCCATAAATGTCCTCAACATCCCTAACACTTGACGCCTATGCCCCAAGTCCGCCGACCAAGTCGTAACACGTTCCTGGAAGCATGGTCAATAACGTTCAAGATTAACGTAGGATCCGCACTCACCATAGCACGCAGTGCAAGTTTACGTGCACATCGCCTTCTTCAACACGTCGCCACGCAGAATACAAAAAACCTGATTCGAGGTGAGCCAAAAACCATACAGTAGTCGTTTCAATGAAAGCTTACTTTGTGTGTTGATGACGGCAACGTTATTCTAGGCCGCCATAAGTCCTCTGCATATTCCGCGGTCGGCGTAGAGGGTCCAGACGTCGTTGTCCTCGCGGAGTGTCGGAGCGATGTCTTTGAAGTCGTGGTAACAGAGTAAGTCCCAGTTCGTGCAAAACCGAGTGATCGAGCGCACTTGGACTGCACTGTCACCACGCCGACCTAAATAGATTCATGTCTTCTCTCTATCTGCGTGCACCTTTCCTGGCTCGGGGATCCACTACTCAAGAGTCTCATCAGAGATCCCGACAGTCACATAGGGTGCGACAACGCGTCGAACGCGTCTCATTCACTTTCCACCTTGACTTAGCGTTCGGGTGCCATGAATTAAAACCTTTTGCTATCTATGACCAGCACTACAGACTACAAGGTCTCTTGAAGTCAATCTTATCACGTCGGGTGAAGCCTTTTCATCCTAGCCTCTGTCCCTCATCTTGTCTTGTCCGGACGTCATCTTTCCTGGAAATCCCTCGGCGGCGTTCTTGGCTCATATTCCCACTCTACTCGATGTTGATTCCTGGTGTAATCCAGAATAGGTCGAGCCCTGGAATTCAAGTTCTAGTCTGCGTGCCACCAGGAACAGGATTTACATTCAATGAAATAGGAATGTGGCCCGTTTGTTCGTTGGCAGCGCTGACACTTTTGATTAGGCTTTATTTGTGATAGCGTGCTAACTATAACGCTAGGAGCAAGTTTGCGCCGTGGCGTTCGCTCAATTACGATTTCTTCGTGGC
>QLPD01003641.1:924-34347 GCA_003314085.1 Hymenopellis raphanipes
CTACATTCTGCTCAACAGCCTGCTCAGCCATTCGTTTGAAGAGCGCGTAGAAGTGATGGAAAAAATGCTCCCCAGAAGCGCCATTCGAAAATGAGAAGATCACCGGCGTCCAACAGCAGAGGAGAGCGCAATAAACGGAAGTCGTTATAAGAAGATCATTCTTGACACGCCACCAGCCATGTGCCGCGTCAGAGACCATGCCGTTGAGAGGCTTATTCTTGATAACCTCGCGTACAAGCATGGATTTCATGAAGTCGCCTTGCATAGAAATGACAATCGTCTCCTCCAGATGCTCCTGTATAACAAATCCAGGATGTCGTGCTTTGAACTGCGAATACTGGCGGAGGAAATGCGATCCGGATAGATTGGCAGCACGCTTGAGCTTGCTCCTCTGATAACCGACGCGGTCACGATTCAGAAGTGGGGGTGCAATCTCAGCGGAAGAAGGGCCATATGTGCCGTCAAGCTGTTGAAGTCCTACAACAAACTTGAGAGGGCCGGCAGTGGGATGACCCATGACAAGCTTTCGGAACTCAACCTCAGCCTTTGAGGTCAAGTGAAGCTCGTGCGTCGGGCGTGGGTGTCGGTGAAATCCACCATTGATGTAGTAAACGCCACCTTGCCACGTGTGCAAGACAGAGGTGACCCCAGTCCCATGTTCTCCTCCGCGGCATGGCAGGTGTCGTAGAATCGAACCGCAGATGCAACGATTCGCTAACTGCTGCTCGCGAAACTTCGGCTTTGTCTGCGGGCGAATAAGAACTTCGCACTTCTCGTTCGTGCACTTGATGTACCCCAGGCACTTCCGCGTAGCTCTCTTGCCCTCCTGCCACGTCTCCGCCGTCTTCTCGTGCGCTCGATCTCCGCCCCCAACCACTGTCGGCCAGTGCGACATAAGGTTCTTCGTCTTGGCGAACACCTCATGCGAGATGTTAAGCGAAAAGTTCCCATCTGGGTACCCGTCCCACGTCTCCTCCAGGTTCTCACTTTTCATGTAGAGGTGGGCAGAGTTAACAAGTTCTTCACCGTCCGGAGTTTTGACGGTGGGTGGGGGTGGATCTGGAGCCTTGGATGCAAAGGTGAGGCGAACGTTCTCAGCGGGAGGAACGCGAGTCGATGAGGTGTCCGTGGGGGCTGACGTAGGGTGATGGGAACGAAAATTGAGGTGAAGATTGTCATCGGGAGGCTTCGTTGGTGCTGGAGATGGCGGACGCGACTTTTTAGAATGTCGAGAATGATGTTCTGCGTCTGAATCGGAATCGCTCGCAGGTAATGCGTGTTTGACCCGTTTTGTGTTGGGTTTTCGCACCTTCTCGACTGGTACATAAACGCCGTTTCGCAGCTTGAAGACGGGTGAGGAGGAACGGGAACGAGTATCAGGGGGAGAGTGTGGCCGCTTCGTGGTATTACTATGAGTAGAAGGAACGGCAGAGTGTCCTGGAATTACAGAGGGCATAGGAGGCCGTGTCTCTGAGCTAGAAGCGTGCGCCGGACCAGGTGTATAGCCGATAATACGACCTATGGCGGGTTAACCGGTGTATTAATGCAATTGAAGCCAAACTTGGCTCACCTGTTGATCCATCATAGATGGGAAATAGACTTGGAAGGCCGGCGTGTGCTGTATAAGCGGGAGACGGGTCTGTCGTCGTGGGAGCGCCTGATTGTGCTCCGTCCGAGTTCCATGCTTCGGACTGGCGCACCAGAAAGCGTCCAAACTTGCCCTGGTACGGCATATTATACCCATACGCAAAATGAAGAATTCAAACACTCACCAAAATCTTCAACATTGAGTGCTCCTACATGCAGAGCGCGCGTCAAAGACGTCGTCAAAGACGTCGTCAAGAAAGATAGGAACTCCTGACATTGGAACAGCTAAGGGGGAAATTGTAAGGAGGCTGTCAAACTTTTAGGCAAGGTAGTTCCATATATGCTGGAAAAGAGTAAAATCAAGAAATCAGATATATTCATCTTGTATGTAGACGCGTCGTAGGAGATGGTGGTGGTCGAGAGTCAAGACGCGAGGCCTGTGAAAATTCTATTGACGTAATGAACGTTATTCGGCTTGGTCGGATCGATCTCCGGTTTATCTGAGGCGGCGCACGCACGACAAGTCTATCATACTACTTCTACTACTACCAGATGGATAGTACGACTGTCTACCCATAACCGCGTTATGCTTGCCGGTCACACCTGGGTCACACTTTAAGCCACGGTAACCTGTTCGATCACGGCACTGATGCACGGTACCGTTACACGGTAGCGGCCACGGCCACGGAAGCGGCCACGGTACTGTGCACGGTACCACGTCCTATGCCACGGCACTTTTGTAGTGCCCGGTGTATCGCACCGTGGCGTCTATTCAAGATTCAAGACTAAATTTGTGTTAAATTCTGGCAGACCTCGGGATATCACTCCGAAGGATGTTACACGGTACGTTGATTCCGATGCGCAGTGAGTTCTTGAACGAATTGACAGCCGGATACATTCCTCAGACTGCGACCGCCGTGAACATGCCAGTTTCGGGGTGTCTCCGCATTCTATGATTTCTGCACCTACAAACACTGCAGGTTTTACAGTTCTCGATGCAAGTCCTTCTCGAAGGCTTACACTCCGGGTAAATATCCTCTTTGATTCTGGCCGCCTACTTAGTGTGGCGCAATTACTTTGATGATTGATCCCACACCTAAACACCCTACTACGCGAAATGGACGGTCACGTTCAACTGTTTCTTTACTTTCCCAGGTGACATTGACTCCACAAGAAAGCTTGCCGTGGTCTCTCAGCGACATGAAGCTTCTCATGTCCGGCGTCCCCAACAGAAGCACACCGAAACATGACGCGCTACAGGACTACTTCACTACATAGTCAGGCTTGAATTACCGAAATATTAGCTAGAAATTGTCTGCGTAGGTGGCCGGCATTAGAGTGTCAGTGGGCATGCGACCTGATTATCTTTTCATTCATGCTACAACATCATTATCTGTATTTGCCTTCCATTTAAGTACGTCCAATTGGGGAGTAGCTAACATCCCCCTGTCAGTATGTCTCATTCCCCCAAAAAGTCGACTCGATGAACGCGTCGTCGTAGCCTTCCCGGCGCAAAGGATGTTCAAGAAGCTCACCACGAAGCTCAGCTAAATTAAAACCGTTTACCCTTTCGAATAGCTTCCCCGCCAGCGTAGGTACGTGTAAAAGGCCCCCATCAGGAAAAACCCAAACCTGCAGATTAGGCAACAATTATGCCCAATGATCTGTAAGAATCATCAAAATGCATGCTGAAGAGAAAATGGATTAAGTTATGATACCCCATGCAGGAATATACTATTTGAGAAGCCCCCTTCGTCACGCTTTGTGACACGAAGCCCACTTAAGTTCTGAGCTATTTTCGAGACTTAGGTACTTAAGTCCATATGTGGCGTAACAAATTCATCGAGTCAGAATCAAGTACACAATTTTAAATAAGGTGTAACTACTGAGTTACATTCAAAGGGCACCGATTCCTACCATGTCCGTTTTCGCGACACAATGTGCAACGGTATGTACGCTGCGAGGCAGGCTTAGCAGCGATTGGAGCATCTGTAGGTGATGCTCCAGCTATCGGCGCACTTGCTGGAGCTGGCCCTCCATTACTTTTCCTTCTCTTCGGGGACGGAACCTCTGCATCAACCTCAACTCGGCGCTTTCGGGCGCCTCCACCCTTCTGCACCGCCTCACGCGAACTCGTCAATCTGCTCGTTCGAGGACGCCCCGCCTTCTTGACCACAGGTGGATCTCGAATCTGCTCACCTCGCAGCTCTTCATCGGCTTGACGTCTACATCACTGTCTTTAGTATCCTCTGGGGAGCAGAAATACTAGACATACCGCATATCATGTATCCCATTTAGAAGGTCCTCCAAGTCCTCCTGATACTGGACACGCTCAAGAAGTGGCTTCAAAGCTGTTGTGACGTCATGAAATGCCTTCTGGGAGCGAATAGGACGGTGAGGAGAGGGAGTGGGACCGCCTTGAGTCAGGTCGAACGGATTACTGGCGCTATACGTGGAGATGATCTTCGTTCGTGCTCCAAGAAGCTCCGGGCGAATGGCCTTTTCTTTCGTCACAGCAGGGATAGTTGACATATCCATAGCAGGTTCCTGAAGCCAACTATTGAAGCAGTTAGTATATAAGAAGTACTCACGTTGTGAACCACATACCGACAACGAATGAGACTGATATGGAATTGAACAGACGAACAAGAACTCCAGAGCTGGTAGAAGTGACGGCACGGTATTCCGAGATTTGTTTGCATGGCACAGTCGCAGATGAAGCGCCCATCGCTGAGCAACACCACATAGTGCCAGTTTCCGGCGGCTTTATGTTGAATTTTGAAAAGGTTCTTTATCTTGAGGCCATATTTTCGAATGAGTTCGAACATCCAAGACGTCGCGATGTATGCGCGATCATTTACGAACGTATTAAACATGCCCTGAGTCATTATGAGTACATCGCACAGGAAATGCGCCACAAGAAAAAGTACTGACCGTGTCTTTGATTTCGCTATCCGTCCATTCAAAGCCTTCGCTTGAAGCACTCATCCGCACAATAAGATTATCCTAAAAACGCTTCAGCAATATAGCAAATGAGAACTGAGAAGCGAATTTACCCAAGACGTCACGCCATCTGGAAGCTGAACTACTTCCGTATTGTAGAACACACTATCCTTCATCTGTTGGTAGGATACTTGAATTGCGTGAGGGCCAGCATAGCGGCGCAGCTGATCAAGAGGCGCCTGGAAAAGACCTTCCAAGTTCGAAGCCATTTTAGTACGCGCCGTCTATAATCACAATTAGAACAGTCGTATGTAGAACGAAACCACGTACACCGCGAGTCGCAATGAGATTATTGCTAGTTTGCTCCTCGCTACGTTTATTGAGGCCGTTGAACAACTGCACAGCCGATTTCGATGGTCCGCTGAAAACTTTTGTAAATCGATTCTCAACTTCACATCGTCCATTCGTGCGAACTCCAGCGGTAAAGCGTAGAGAAACCCATGCCCAACCCCATTGCTCGCGACAGGGATACAGCTCTGTGTCAAGATAAGCGCGCGCAACTGGATATGCATCAACCATCTCTTTATAGTACTGGTCGAACAACGTAGGTGAGACAGCACGATACGTCTTCCAAAATGCTTTCTCGAAGTTCACCCAGTTCGAGCCGAGTGCTAGGCGGAGTTGCTGGGAAACATTGCCATTCAAATGATGTAGACAGAATAGATGATGTGTCTGTGGTAAAACGGTTCGACAGCTGGCAATGAGGGAACGGTGGCGATCAGAGACGAAGAGTTCGGGAGGTATGTCGGCAGATCGAAGATGACACTGTAACACCCAATTGTGGCTTGCAACGTCCTCCAAGACATGAAGAGCGTACCACGCATTACGAGAGCGCCCAAAGTCATCGATGATGATACCGATATTCAGAGGATAGCCAAAATGATTCCGGTTATACGTGTTATCATTGATGAGGATATCGTGATAGCGACGAATAAGGATGCCTTGCTCCGGCGAGTGCCACCAGATACGAGTTACAGTTTGAGTCTCGTCGAAAGAGATGTAATATGTCCACCGGGCATCCTCCTGGCGTAACTGCTGCAACGACGCAAAAATTGACGCCATATCACCGCCTAATGACTGAGCCTCGGCCTTAGCGGTATTTCGAGCCTCAGCAACGATGTTATGCACTTGGCGAGGTTCTAAAGGATTTTCGGGAAATTTGCGCTTGAGCATTGTACGCACTTGACGAGCAGTGAAGTCGGTCTCTTCGATATGCTCTTTAATGAATGCTTTCTGATTTTGAGTAGGAGGCTTTCGAGCGCGACCACCGACAGGAATGGGAGGAGGATGTATGTGATCGAAAACAGCAAGCGTGATATTCCAGGTCTCTGTTAATGCCATGTACTTGATGTTGACGCGAACAGGACAGCTCTGGCGCGCTGATTTGCCTTCACTATATCAACATTGATTAGTTACGTAGAACAAAAGTAAACAATGGAGAGATACACACCGATGAAGAGCCGGATCAACCTCATATGAATGCACAGGACGATGATTGCCCGCATGAGTACACCGCATAGTCCTTTTGTTGTACTGACCAGTTCGTTGGTCACGATATTTCTGATTTCTGAAGATCGTATATCCTCGTGCTTCTTCCTGTGTTGTAATAGCCCTTTCCGCCTCCTCTAGCGATTTAAAAGTCGTGCCGGGAACAATCAACGCAGGCGATCGAAACTGAGCGTCAGATCGTCGTGACGTTGAGTGATTAATGCCGCGATTCAGAGGAGCAGACGCCTTTGCATCGCGTTCGACAGGAGGTGGAGAACTCTTGCCTGTTAGATCAATCATATTGCTGTCAAAGCTGACATCGGGACGAGTTCGTTGAGCAGCACGTTGACCAAACGGAGGAGGGGATGGGGATGGGCTGATATCGATGACTTCTTGCTTGGCGGATGACGCTTTCGATGATGGGGAAGGAGAGCCAGTGAGATCAAGAACGTCCGCATCAGATTCATATACGACTGGCTTTAGCTCTCGCTTAACACGAGAACGACGCGCCAAGGAAGGTGGAGGTGAGAATGTGAGGTCAACAACAGATTCCTGTCGTTTAGGCGTCGACGTCATAGGAACATCTTGGTTAACAGCCTTATCGTGCCCACGACGGAAGAATTGGAGTTCTGGATGACGGCGTTCGTCAGACGGACGATGACGTTCACCAAAGGGATGGGAGCGTTCGTCAGAGGGATGGGATGTCTTGTCTATGTTGTTTTCCGAGTCGGAGTCACCAAAAAGGCGCTGGAGAAGACCAAGATATTCGTAAATAGGATGGTCCAGCTGTCGTGTCATGAGTAACGCATAGTTTGAATAAAAGAAATACGAACCAAAGGTCTGTCAAGGTTGAAATCCTGGTAACTGAAGACGCCACCGGGCAGAGACTCCTCAAGATCCACTTCTTCGTCAATAACACTGACAGCCCAGTCATCGTAGCCCTAGTCATAGTTAGCGACTACTTAAACAGTAGAAAGATTCCTTAACATACCTTTCCACTGATTTCACGTAGTCGAGCAACATGATGATAAACGAGAAAGTTTCGCAGTAAACGGTGACGACGAGAAAGCCCATCGTCAATTGTCCATGTAGAATCTGATCCGCCACGTTGCTGGTGCATCCAGTTGAGCGCAATAATACCGCAATCTGCTGAACCTATAGGTTGGCGGGGAACCGCCTCATCCTCATAAACATCCGAAAATATCTCATAACGCTCGGGATCCACCGTAGCAAAGGCCCATAGCATGGGGAGAAGGATATCTGGGTTGGCCGCATTTCCGAGGCTGTCCGCATGAGCGAGCCATTCGGATTCGGTATCCCAAAAGTACGCATCGAAGTGGTTATTGTTGCAGTCGGAAATGGAGATAGTGTCAATGGTGGTCATCTCTAGGCGACGACGCAGCGCCTCAACATTAGAGGATATCGGAGCAGATTCGTCCTGATACAGTGGTCGAACGTTCTCAAGGAAGTGAGTGGAAAGGAAAAGATGGATGGGGTATTCGAGTCCTGGAGTGCTGGCGAATGCTGTGAAATACTCCAGCTCCGCAACACCGTTAAAAACACCATCAGGAAGACAATAGTCCGATCGACAAAAGTATCCGAGTTGCCAGAGAGGAAAGAGACCCTCGTCTTTGAAACCACAGATGAGGTTCTTGATTAGCTGCGTGTCCAAACAGGCAAGCATAGCATCGGGAAGAATGGAGTTCGCTACAAGGGTATCTCGCAGCTCACGCGAGAGACGAACACACTCGGCGTTCTCATTGACATTCATGAAGAGGCGTATCTGATATATTACACCGTCAGCAAACAAGGTCGTCAGATGGTAGAAGAAACGTACCTTCTTCAGTGGCACAACAACGCGCTTCCAGTTTCTGGTTTCTGACGACTGAGAGTACAGCATAACAGACTGGCAACCATGGTGGCGGTATTCCGCCTCCCAGGTACTTGTAATTTTTAAGAGATCTGTCTTGTGAGGAACAAACTGGCCTGGGAGTATAGCCACCGAGTCCTCAGCAGATACTGCGCTGAACTGGAAGTACCCAATGCTGTCGGGAGGAAGGATAGTGGGGTAAACGTCGAAGAGCGCAGCAGCATCCGAGAAAGTGAGACGACTGAAATACGTCCTGGTGAACTGGATGTTCTCATCGGCTTGCGTGAAGACGTCGAACGAGGGCATAGCCATGACGAACAAGTAGCGTAGGAGCAAGATGGGAGGAGAAAGTGGGATGGGGAAGGCTTGATTTGAGATGGGCGCCTTTTAAGGTGAACTCGAAATGCTCTGTCATAGGTACGCGCTGCAGAAACCATCTAGCCGAACCAAAAAGAACATGAAACGCGGCGACTACGTTGAGAAATCTCTGCTGGCTATTGGTGCAAGCCGTGAATCCGCCTTCTTGAAGTATTATTTCAGGGCGCGCCACGCGAGTACGATCACTATTGCCACAGAAAATCATTAGACGAGGCAGTGTATGTATAAATGTAATATTACCTGCATGCCAACGCAGGCGCCTGACCACCAAATGGTCGGCAAACGCGAAATCAAACCACTGAGGACCAACCCGATGAGGCAACGCGAAATATGTATCGCCACGGACGCCAAGCTAGATATCGCTTTTCGGCAAGAGAGCGTAGATTCGGGTTTTGAGATACCTAAGTACGACACCGCCAACGACAGGGACTACAAGCTAATGGGTGATACTGTTCCCTCCCTGATATTCGTCGGAAGGCACGCATCGTAACATAAACAAGTCGCGATAGACGTTGATCTAGCAAAGCCATTGCCTGGTCAATCTGTGGGGCATGTATGCGCATTCGAGGTTTCCAGATTACCTCTGACGGTCGTCAGAAGGCACGCATGACGATCGTCATAGCGTGGGCGAGTCGGAGCTGGTGCAGTTACATATCTCCCTAGCTGTCAAAACCGTTGGGATCAAGCAAAAGCTGCGCAGTCAATGCGTTTTTCCAGCTATGGGTTGCAGAAGAGAAGTCAATGGTAGACTGGCATATCGGGTAAGTCAGCGAGAAATTTACATGCCAAAAAAAAACATACCTGGTATTGTTGATCATGCAGCTAGTCCTGGTCAATCCCAGGTGGAGATATAAACGTAAGCGGTGAGCGTACTCAGTCGTGAGACCGGCAGTCACAATCCCTCGGACATGAAGGTCCGACAGAATCTGCTTCACAGAGAATCTAGCCAAGCAGACCCCTCAGCACGCTAAGCCGACACCAGTGCTCTCTCACCGTCACTGCAGGACCAATGCCAGCAAGCAGCAGGAAGAGCCAGAGCTCATTCACATTCAGAGGGCCTCCCGCTCATCAGGACCGTCCCGCAGATTGAGTGCCTCAAGTGGATTCCCTTCGAGTGATATGAGATTCCAGAGAACGCCACTGACATCTATCATGAAACTCAAGTCCTAGTCGGATGGTGTTCGACTGAAAAACTATTAAGGACCAATCATGAGATACGTTGACGACCACTCACTGACTAAACAATAAGAAGCTACGCATTCGGCGCTGGGGGGCCCGGGGCATCCAGCATGATTGGCAGAGAAGAGGTATGGATTTTCTGTGAAGAGCCGTCAGACCTGTCAACACAAAAATCAAGGTGCTCACCGATTCTGGGTATAGCCCACGGAATGATGCCACCTTGCATTTCCAGCGAATGCCACTGACAATCGTCAGAAGGCACAGATGACAATCGTCATGCTGTATGTCGCGATGAGTGAGTGGTCGTGGTGGTCGATCTGCAACTGGAATTGTCACAGTCAAACGTGACTCCACGTCAGGTGCAGTGACACTTTACCGCACAGTCAGGATGAGAAGATAATCGTAGCGCAGAAGACGTTCAGATAGAAAAAGTACCATTTATTGATAGAGTAACATGACAGATAAAGATTCTAATTAAACTGACAAAGAAAGCACAGTACACGAATAACTTTATTAACGGGCAAACTCGATGTCAGCCTACAAGACACAAGAATCTCAGCAAAGAACAGATAGAACACAGAACTAGTTGTAGTACAGTAGTTGCATACAACGACCTATCAAGGTTGATGTTAGTTTTGACATCACGACGAATCAAGGTTAATAAACACACCTAATAGTCACGAGAAGGGAGACGCGAGCATCCGCGAGCACAGCGGCGAAGGCCGCTGCTCCCTTCTCAAACGTCGAAACGAACACAGTACAAGACGCTGACATTCAAGTCAAGAACAAACCCTGGTCGAAGGATAAGTACGTTGAAATCAAGACAACGACATCAACGTACCTCTCCTCAACGATCGCATCGGTTGTCCCAAACCTTGTCAGCAATTCCACCTTCGTAGTCATCCCGGCCCAGGCGTATCCCACCACGACGTCCACAAACAGTCCTGCAGTCGGAATCAAGGCCATCTCGCGAGATTCAGCGCTACAAAGTCGAAGGTCAATAATTGACTCATTGATCATTTGGAAGAAGATCGAAATTTCTCACCATTTATAGGTGCAGGTGCCCAAGAAATTCGACGGTAAAACAACCATTGATAGTATCCTGCAAAGGAGTCAAGTCTTCACCAGAGTCCGCCGATCCGAACATCATGCCGCCAGGACTCGGGAAACATTTGGCGGGTGCAGCATCCGTCCCACGAGCATAACGACGGCGTGATTACTAGCCGGTAGCACACCTCCACGTCCTACATCGGTCATCCGATGTCCAGCGCCGAACTAGAGAGTCAAGTTAGATCACTAGAAAAGTGGGCAAAATCCGGAATCTCACCTTGGAACAACGAGTACGCCGACAGAGCTTGTACTGGGTGTATGACATCTATTATATCGTTATTTTGCGATACTAGCACAGAGAACCCAGTCAGGTGTCGTTATCCCGACGCCGCGAAGAATGTCCGGCCCGTGTCGCGTCGGCCAACACTCGGGATTATGCGGCGTGTAGCGGTAGCGTAGACGTCGAAGACGGGTCTAAGAGTATTGTAGATAGTCTATGTAGACCGTAGAGGCAATCATCGAAGCCTGGGGTTAAGACTTTGAGCCAAAAAAGCAGAAATCAGTTCTGATTTGACTCACCATTCCACAACGAAGGCACGATGGTGTGCAGTACTTCATACAGGCGTTCAAGAGGTCGTAAATCACTGCATAATACGACGTGTCCGAGGCTCGAGGTCCAAAATAGTGACGAGCCGAATGAGACTCGAAAGGGTACAGACATGAATGGCCTGTGGAACGACGATGACGACCACCGTTAGCGCAGAGATCATTGGTATACAGTGTAAACACTTACTACGTTAAGGTCTTGAGGTCGTCGTTCACGAGATTCACGTCGCTTGTGACCTGGCAAGGATTTAATCAGCTTGCTCAAAAAGTAGATTCACAACTCTTACCCGGCAATACAGGACCTTCAAGATCCCTTCAGACATCGTAAGCGCAGGCATGGTGTCGTGGGTTAACAGCATCGAGTAGTCCGCGGTCATACCACTGCGCCTATACCAATCCATGACGGCCAATCGAAACTGATCCCGCCCAAGACGAAATTGTACTGGGTCCAGAGATGCCATAAATGGAGACGGCGCCGTATGGATGTCTCAGTGAGTAGCTGGAGACGTACAATGGGCCATATACACGGCGATCCGGTCGCCGTAGGAGCTCTAAGCACTGAGCAGCAAATTGAAAAGGTAAGTATCTGCATTCAATTATTCAAATAGACGAGAAACTGACCAACGACGAAAAGCTGTTTATGCAGACCTTTCGGAGGGCGTTCCTGAAGGGAAATAACGCCAAATCAGCGCGCTACATCGATGACAGGCGGTCAAAGGCCCACGGACCGGAACCGTATTCGATACAAGGCGAAGTCGAGTTAGGCGGGCATCCAGACGACAACGACGGAGTATCCTTGCGTTCCGCAGAGACGAAATAGTGTTAGTAGGTGATGCAAGTCGCATCGCGAACGTTGTCTGCATCCTGGAAAGAAAATGAACATCCTGTGGTTGATATGAAAAAGTGCAAACTTACCGTCATTGACCAGAACACTACAGATTGTCCAAATTTGACGGAATCCCATCAAGAATACACGTATGTGAATTCTAGTGAATTGGTAAGAATCGAGGAAAGGGTTCGGGACTGAACGTCCTACTTGAGTGTGCCCGCCAAAGTGAAAGCCGTCTCGCTCACGTTGCAGCGACGAAGGAGAACGCGTCACTAGCAAATCCGAGTCCGAATATCCTCCAGATAATGGGTACATCGCCCCCTCGAAAGTCGGTGTTGGTCGCGCAGCGACATCCTACTCCGTTTCATGGTCTCGTGGACACTGCCGGCGGTTGCGCAACAGGACAAGCAAAGAGAACAGCAAGAAATCGCAATTGGAATCGAGACCGGCCGTTGTTGAGGTCCAATCCTGTCCCAGAGAGTTGGAACCACTGACGACCGTCAGATGGCGGCGGTTGACGATCGTCAATCCGAAGATCATGGTGGGATGAGAGAACGCGCCGCGATCGGTGGCTGTGCTCTGTGTTTGCACACCATCTGTGTCAACACAAGCACTTGCTTCTCTATCTCGTTCCCATTTTCGACTCTGTTGCTCTTCCCCTCGCTTGCTCCTCTGCACGCGCTCTCGTTCATTGTGGTTGTCACTCCCGCTGTGCTTATCGTCGCTATACGCCCAAGTGCCGTTGGCTGTTCTTTTTCTTTGGACTTTCCTGCTTGTGAGTTGATCTCGTCGTCCCTCTTGTTTCCCTTTTCTCTCCGGATTGACGATTGTCAACCGCCGCCATCTGACGGTCGTCAGTGGCTCTTTTTTCCTCTTGATTTTTCTTTACAGTCTGGCCCCGCGTTGCGCGGATTGACGAATGTCAACCGCCGCCATCTGACGATCGTCAGTGGCTATAATTCTTGCGAGGGCGCTTGCACGCGTGTGCTGTGCGCCAAGTTGTCGTGGAGGCCGTGGTTGAGCCTACGTGAGGGTGACGCGTTGTACTGACAGGGCTTTTTCAGTCCAGACAACGCGTCTTATTTTCTGGTAAGCGTCTGCTCATTTTTTACGCCCACTGGTAGCTTTGATTGGTAGATATGGCCTACCACGCCCAGCTATTGGCGCATCCGGAGCCATTGATTGCGCTCTCTGCTCCATCAGAACGTAAGTTTTCTTTTTCCTTCCCAAGACAACCTTTTCTAAAATGCGCCACAGCAATTACCGCTCTGGATGGCCGCTATGGAGCGATTCTCCCCCATGCTGCCGCCTTCATCACTACGCCCAACGCCTCTTGGCTTCCTCTTCCCCCTCGCGCAGCAACCCAGGTTGTACAACGACGCGCCGATTTTCGCTATGGTCCCGAAGATCCCGTACTCTTTCCTCAAATGGCGGTTTACGAGGCTCCTCATCTGGCATGTATCTTAAGACGTCGCCCTGCCTCTGATCTCGGCAGCGAGCTTGACTCTCTTTGGATTGATCCAATGCCTGTGATTGACTGGGTCGAGGACTTGACATATCGACGAGGATTCGGGCGGGCGAGCACCATGTTCGCCTCCAGGTTGGTCTCCGGGTGTGCATACCTCCACAGCTGTTTCCAAACCGGCGGCTTTGCTGCTAGTACAATGGCGATCTACAATACGGAGGCTGCCAAACTCTCTCTTTTATCCGCCAACCTTCGTTTCCTCTATCAGCCGTTTCTCCGCTTCAGTCTCCTCCTACGCGACTACCAGCGTATTTCCCTAGAGCTGCTTGCCATTTACACCTACCTCACCATTGTTGAGCCCGCCAAATGTGGCAAGATCTCCCTTGTCACTGCACAACCCGATTTATACGACGATTTCATGGGGTGCATCACTTACGACCTCACCCTCGTGAATCTTTACATGCGTGTCGGTGTGCCAGTCTGGCTTATTCGTCCCACCGAGGCTCTTCAGGGTGTCCGCGTGGATGAGCTGCGTCCCCTCATCGACCCCCAGCTTATTGTTGAGAAGGCTGTCTGTGCACAATATCCCAATGTCTTGTGGGAAGGAGAAGCATCATCGAATGAGAAATATGTTCGTCTTCGAACTGCGGCAGAGGGCAGTCAAGGCGACTTTCGCTCTCCCATGAGTCTGCCGTTTCGCCCCGTTGCGCGCCCGACTGTTCCTCTTCCTAGCGCCTCGACTTCAACTCGACCAACTACCTCACGTGCCAGAGGCAGAGGAAATTCTAATACAGGTACTTATATTCCGGTTTTCATCGTTACGCGTGTTTACTGATTGAATTGAACCAGTGACCAAAAAACTTGTTTATCCGGTTCATGTTCTGCTTCCGCCCATCTCTCCAACCTGGCTTGCGGCTGCTCAATCGATTGATGAAGAGGCTTACGCATGTCCTCCAAGTCAAAAGCCCCTTGAGCAGTACTTCCTCCCCCAGCCGCAAATGTTCACCAATGTCAGCAAGGCGGATAAATGTTTGGAAATGCTTCGGAAGTGGCTGAGAATACGGCCGATTGCGATTGGTGTTGCTCAGTCGAACTCGCCCCATGTTATGTCGCATCAGGCGTGGCGGGATTGGATTACTGCAGGTGTGGTCCGGTTGCCTGAGGTACGGGATAAGGCTGGTACTGGGTGGCGCCATCAGGCTTGGAAAGAAGAGGTGGACAGGCTGGTGACGGCAGCAGAGGTGGACATGACTGTTGAGTTGCCAGAGGTCGGGATGTGGAATGGGCACCCCTTGACGTCGACGACGACTGAGAGTGGGAAACGCGATGTTTGGGAGATTCTTTGGGAGGTCAATGAGCTCGCATTTCGGATGGAATTGGCTTCCTTATGCCTTCACCTGTGCCATCCCGAGCATGTTCACAGCCGTAAGTTCATGCGGGCCGTGTCTCTTTGCTTCCCTCTCGGTGATGCGCCTCTGGGTCTTGTTGATGTCGGGCAGGCAAACCAAGGACTTGCGGACCCAGACTGGTGGAATCGTGCTCGTTTCGTCTATGCGCTGAAAAAGGTGATGGACTTGTGGCGCATTTCGTCACCATATCCTTCACCGGATTCTGATGTGCGATTCGACAAGACGGGGTTCACGCGGGAGGAAATGGAAGCGTTCACGGCCACCATCTTCTCCCACTACATTGGGAACTTCTTCCGGGTGTTCGGTCGGCCGCCTCGCCTTCCCATGAATCTTCCCTTTCAGCCACAGACATCATGGGTTCCGCCGGTGTACCTCAATCGACGTACCGGGGCAGACAAGTGGGTACCAAGGTGGGAGATATCATTTAGTTAGCTTGTGGACATGTATCTAGGACTGCTGGATATTTTTTGCCATTTACTTCATAAAATTTGTATTTTTTGCGCTTTGTGGTCTGGATTTCGCGCGACTCATTGGCTTGCCTGACATATTTTTATTATTTTAAAAAACCCAAAAAAATAATCATTGCTTAAGTGGGCTTCGTGTCACAAAGCGTGACGAAGGGGGCTTCTCAAATAGTATATTCCCCCCATGCATAACCTATGATTACAGGATGACTCGAGCGAACACATATCATGCAGCAATATCAAAAAGTTATGAGGCTGCTCGCAGCTGAGGAGTGCAGTCCGTAACACAGCTGGAAGAACTTGATGTGGTCGTTGCACGTACAGTACTTGATGGCCAATATGCACATCACGAAACATTGATGGGATACCGTACAAAGGCCCAACTCCGTCCACCCGACCCGCCATACCGTCAACCGCCCCGACGGTATGCGGGTACGGGGCGGTATACGGTATACCGTAGTAGGATACCGTCACCCGTCAACGCCGGCAGTATTCGTGCCTGCCGACAAGCCCCGAGCAATTGCACAGGGCCCATCGACGTGCATGATGTGGGGCGTCGCGGGCGAAAGGATGGTGCCGGGGGGAAAGACGGTGCGGAAAGCATAACGTAGGGATACAGCATATGTGGGTGTGGGAAATGGATAGGTCGGTAAAACTGCCGCTAGAGCTGAGAGAAAGATGTGAATAGAGGACGATCGAAATGAAATGAAAATACGCACTGTTGAGGTCGATACGCGTCCCGCTGGTCATCGTTATCGTCTTGGTAAATTGTCGTCCCGGCATGTTGTACAAGTAGTATGTCGTCGCGCGCAGTAACGCCCAGCATCAGCATCGTCCGGAGCGCTTGCACAGAGCCAGTAGCCACATGAGGCAGCAAGGCGGCGGCTTATCCCGCTGCTCCAGCTCCGCATATGTCCTTCAGTAGCGTCGCAGCCTCGTCCCGAGGGCTTATGCGTCCCGAATCCTCGTTGGAACAGCGCCGTTGCAAAAACGAGCATCGGAAACCGCGGAACGAATCCAAGGGGCAGCAAGGACCGTCGCAAAGCCAAACCCCGCCGAAAAACTTAAAGCACAGAAATACAAGGGAAAAAAGTTGAACAAGGCTAGAAAAAGACGAGCACGACATTCCCGACGTGCTGTGGTAAGAGGCAAGAGTGATCAGTTCAAAATTCTTTCAAGTAGATTCAAACTCCGCCGCGGACCGATCAAAACGAACCATGGGCTTCTTGGTTTCCCCATCATCTTCTCTTCCACTGTACACCGCACACCCGCCCACTGCGTGACCAGCATGGTGCGGTCCACGTTTTACTATGGTGGAATGTTTGTGGAGGTGTCGTTGCGCTGTCCGGAGCCAGGCAGCGACAAGGTGCGTTTCCTTTTTTACCTACCTTTTGACTCTTCTCTTACCCCAGCAGTGGGACGTGTAAGCCGTGGCGAACGTCGTCGTTCCCGACCCTCAAAACCGCGCAAGATGGCCCAGACCACGCAGAGCTCTGTCAAGCAAAACCCGTACGTCTTTCGCCCTCGCGCCTTGTGTTATGTCTGATGTCATGAGCAGTGGCGGCAGCGTCGTCGTCGTCAGTGGAGTCACCGTTGAGCTCTCTGGAAGCGGGCAGCGACCAGGCGCGTGCTCTTCTGCCTTGATTATTTCTCATTTTCCCATCTCTGGCAAGTTGTTTATCCTGGGCTGCCATCGACGAGCTTGCTCATCGTCGATTTAGATTTTGCTATCCGGACTTTACTTCGACGTCGACGCTGCTGGCTTGGGACGATGTGGCTGCGGCCTGCCGTCGAATGGTCTCGCTCTCCTTCTTGGTGTGTTCTCGTCAGGTCATACATGAATAGATACCCACTCGTCGTACATTAGTTGTCCTTTGATCTGCATGTACGGCGTCGAGCGCCTCTTCATCCGCTGTCCATGCCCGCCAGCAAACAAGCATGGCCCGAACCTCTGGAATATTTGCCTGCGAGTCAGACCACAATTGACAGGTGGGTTTCTTTCTGCCTTGATAGTGCCACCTGGTTGATTCGCTCCTGCCTCTAGTCCTGTGCTTTCGACAGCCGACCCCGTGCTCTTGTAAGTTGCTCCTCTCCAATTGTCGGCGATGACCTCGCTTACCGGCTTGTCAGACCTTCACCTTCACCTCTGGACTTGGCTTTAATGTCGACCTTGGCGGGATTCGGGACGCGGTGTCGCTTCGAGAAATGTTTCGTGCATTGTCTGTTATACCTATCGTTGTTTAGTGTACCCATCCTTGTTGTAGTACTGTCAATGATACTGGTTTTAACCTCTCAATAACCGTATAAGCCTGTTTCGAGACCTGCAATGGCATGAATAATGGCAGAATATGGCTGCTTCAAGTAGTCAACTAAGTGTATAATGAGAACATACTGCCGGGGGGACATGTGTAATGAGGCATCCTGATGAGTAACTGCATTTTGAAGCAATTTTACACTAAAATATTCATTATCCTGCCTCTTTTATGAAAAATACACATCACCGAGGCATAACTTGCAGGTTTGGGTTTTTCCTGATGCCGTCCAGGAATGCACCCTGGTCATGGCCGTGAAAGAAGCTAGCATTGTTGAAACAATCGCATGTAGGGCTCTGCGAGGGGAGGGTGAACTTGGATGACGTGGATTCGATTTAAAGACGTCTGAAGTAAACATCAACGTCAGCAATGCTCTCGGTTTCGTCCTCCGATTCTTGGTCTGAGCTGTTCATCATGTCCTCATCAAGTGTAAAATTTTCGCGAGCTAGAGGATTGGGTCGGGGGAGAGGCGATGCCGTTGGCCTGGCAGGTGGATGCGAAGGTCAGTCACGATATATCACGGTCAGCAGACGCGGGACTTTGGTCGTAAGTTTGCATAGGCACGGCGTCCTAGTTCCCAATCTGCATTGTCGTGGAGAGACGCGACGCTAGGTTCCGTCAACGACTGACTGGGTGCGATGAGACACGGCCTTCTTGGAGCGTTCGGGGCATACTCGTTCTGTAGGCGATGACCTCTCCGGCCATAACGTGCCAGTGTTCAATCTTGATGTCGCCGAGCTCTGCTGAGACTGGCGCAGCAAGGTACTTAGTTCGGGTGAGCGATAATCCAGGCCCTAAGACACTTTCCGTATATGATCCCCTACTAATTAGAACCCAGACTTTCATACAAGCCGCCCTCTAATTAGAGTGCCACCTCAAAGAGAGTGAAATCATATACGACTCGCAAAATCATGCATTCCGATCCATGATCCTGTTCGGCTGCCCGAATTGGGACTGGCGTCTGCTCCTCAACCCAGAATGGCCTCGGGTGCGCACTCAGGATTCAGAATCCTGATGGAAGCTAGGCTGTGGACGTCTGCTCCCCTGTGCCTGACACTGGCGTGGATGTAATAGTGATGGACCTTCGATCTCGGATCAGTTTCGATGAACCATTGTGACACGCACTTCAGTCAATCACTGCGATTGCGGTATGTCATTTTGCAACCGAGTCGTCTATACGCTGAGCAGTTTCGGTCTCCTGCACGGTGTATCAAGGTTGCCGTGGTCGAGTTGCCTAAATACTATGCGCGACTCCCAGTCTATGTTACAAGCGGGCGGGGATTGGTGTATCCGGTGATTGGTGACGCTGTCGCTCATGAGCGAGAGTCGAGACAGCGTTGGAGGTGTCGATGGTACCAAGAAACTACCCTGTGAGTGGGTATCCCCGAAGCTCATTGGAGGATAACTGGCAGATCCCCTTGAATTTAAGTAGCACTTGTCGTCGCAATGTCTTTCCTAGCTAAAACCATTAACGAAGGGTTTAATTGCACTCCACACCTATCCTTACAGATCACAGTAAGACCAAAGATGATCTACAACTCACTGATGTCTATTGAAAATTTTTTCCAAGGGTGTTCATCGTAGGCAGTGCCGAACGCGCTTGATTTCCTATAGGCCGTTAAGTGCATTTCGATCAAGATGATGGTTTCGTCGGATGAAAACTCAAACTCAGTCTTGCTGCTATTCCTGACAACCCGGACATCATGGAATCCTCTCTGGTACATCCCTGCTTCATATTCCAATGCTGATACCGTGTCTCGAGGTGTTCACTGCAGCTCCGACGACGAGGCTTGTTTCCCGCAGTGGCGAGGTTACATAGGTTCTTGGATGAGTTGAGGGTCACTTAGAAGATTTCAGCGGGTGGAAACATTAGAAGAGGTGATGACTAGAACTGTCATTGATGATACAGAACGAGTACATCGCGAAAGCAGAGGAATCGAATGGAGCGGGGACCCGGCAGTCCGGCTGGCCAAGTAAGTAGCCGAAACACCTGGGTCCACGGTGGCTTTCCGGGAAATGCCGGGCGGAGCCACACGCAACTGTACAGTTGTCATTATTCATACAGTACCGTTCGGTTATTCATTTCCACATATATGACATCGCATACACGCGCTGAATTTGAGTTTTGTCGGGCGTCATATCCTGTAATTTGTGGCTGGATTGCGCAAAACGGCGTGCGAGCAAGTCGGCAATGCCCGAGGTAGTGCTATACAGATTTATCCTGCGGTTTTTGGCTGGCTAGAGCCACACCTGTGAGCCGCTGACGTGTATAATTGTGTTTGCACTGCTGGTTCCCAACATCCATCCTCATGCTCCAACGATAGTGATGTAGACACATTTTTTCGCTGCTTTTCTGTGTGCGCCACGATTCTTGCAGGATTACTGATGCGGAACGCGATCATCGATCATGATCGAGCAAAGATCCGTCTGTGGAACGTGTCGTCGTCTTTCCTGTTGCTCAGCCCGATATGGCAAGGGGCGCGTAGAGCGAGTTGAAGGGCGGGTTGAGATCATGCATGGCTGTCAATGGGTCACCCCTGCTGGTGAGAAATGATGTATAGCTCTCATTTCAGCACTGTAATTAGACAGCGGCATGTATGAAATCCTGGGTTCTAATTAGTAGAGGATCATATACGACTAGGGTCTTAACGGGTGGATAATCCAGCAGAACGAAGCTCGTGTTCTCGGAACTAACGGCGTTGGTCACACAGCATCATTGCTGTGTGCCACTTCTGAGTTCTTCCAGTAACGCCCTTAGTCACAGTTTAGTAGTACTACTACCCGTTTCTGCCAACGGCGAATTGCGCCGCTCAGAGCTGAGAGTAATACTGGCGACGAAGGGATAAAACAGTTGATTTACTTATGAGTAACAAGTTTTGTGTTACAAGTATACAGTCTCCGAGGCGCACGTCGACTTTTCACTGCTTCATCTTTGTCTTGCTCTTTCGAACATTCCCTTTACAGGCAGAACGTGATGGCCAAGTTAACCTGAAGGGTAGTCCATAAGCCAAAGGGAGCACATCGATAATAGCAAAAGGACAAACATCGTTCGATTGACAAGCAACTTGGACCCAATTGTCGGTGGAAGTGTGGAAGGCAGTGGCGCAGTTGGCGTTATCACCTTGTTTCCAAGTCAGTAAATGTAAGATATAGGACAGAAGAGAGCGTACAGTCAGCCCCAGCTCCATCACAGCCGTTGTAATACCTATGAAAAACGGGTGGTTAGAACAACTTTGAGTGCTGTTGTGGAGAAGCTTACCCAAAGCCGGAGGTGACTGAGAAGGTGTGCCTAACGTCGCACGAAAGTTGAGACAGTTTTTTCAGGCACAATTTGCAGACTTACGGTGCGATGAGCGAGATGTCGGTGCTAGAGCCGGACCCAGCACTGCTCGGATTCACCAGCGTTGTCTCGACGAGCGTGCAGCCGTCGCCGTTGAAACCGCAGCCGCCTAACCGAGATATTCAGCACGCGAAAACACGGAATTGGTTGCAGGACATACCAGTCTGAAGGTACCTGGACGCGAACAAGCATAAGACGACACGGTTATATAGACGAGAGAACTCAACGACGTACGCGATAGCACCAATGATGGGTCCGCCGTTGGTGTAGTCACCGCCTGTCGACAGGACGGCCCCAGACTGACTGATGAGCGTCGGCGTACCGAAGCCACATCTAACAAAGAATTAGACACGGAGTCGATGAAGACGGTCCACTAAGCTATGCCCACCTGTTGTCGAAGTGGATGGTGTGAGATTCACCCGCCACAAGAGCGACGACGGAGGCAACAGTGAACGCGAGGAGAGAGCCTGAGAGCTTGAACATCGAGGAATAAGTAGAGCAAATGAGATTCACTGAAGAATTTTGCATGCGTTGTTTAGCTTTTATAGCGCGAAAGCATTGCAGATCAAGTCAACAGTTTATTCTTCGGATGTACACCCGATGGGAGAAGAGTACCATTGAAGCAGAGCGCCATCACCGTTGATGATCTGGACACGAGAACGGCTCATCCCGCAATGTTACGGCCAGATTGGGTTGATGATTGGCTGGGATATCGTTCCTGGTTTCACAAAAGGTCAGTGGGCGCTTCGGGGCTAACCTTCTTACCATGCGACGAAAAGGCCAGAATGATAGTGGAACTTTGGAAGACTAGCTACATAAAGATGTGAATATTGCTAAGAGCTGGATGCTGACAAGGATTTGAGGCAGATCCTAGTGTCAGTGCAGTCTTGGTTCGACATGGTACGGGAGAAGAATCGAGCTGAGGGTCCATGTGTTCGACGTAAGACGCTTGCAGGCATTCGATCAACCAGCGGCAAGCAGCTATTTTTACCTCTTCCCCTGTACCTTACACTATTCCTAGAGGGCGATTTCAGCCACATTCCCGCTGTCTTCGATGCAAGCGAGGGCAACGTGCCTTGCGAGAACGAATCGCATCTGATGTGTACCGTGAAATTTGGCACATGATCGAGACAAGGGCCTGTAGTAGAGCGACAAGCCAGAGCAGAGCGAGTCCCGCGTTTGGACAAGTAAGCATGAGAGACTTCAGACGAAAGCTTGGGGACTTTTAGATTTTGCAGGGAGAAATGAGCTTGAAAAGGTCCCAATCCAGTGAGGAGACGGTCCAAGAGAAAGTGGCAGCCAAGATTAATTCCAATGAAATATTAAACGAGCTTCAAAGGTATGAATACTCGAACGATAAATCACTTACAACGATTAGGATATTTGCTGAGGAAGGAGAACATAGATACGGGGAGACACCAAACTTGTACGGGTCTGATGAGGTCGTGGTCGGCACCGAGGCGCGTGACCGTGGTGATCGTCACAATTTTGCCTTCTGACAACCATCATCTCATGCGGTATTTTCGACAAAATTTCTACTTTGTTGAGCTTGGAAATGGCTGTGCCTTCTGGTCGATGAAAAAAATAATATCGGCGCCCGGAACCCATTGGCAAACGAGTGATCTTTGGGATATGTTCGCTTCTTGCTTTTTTTCCATTTACTATGACTGAGCTTAGTGGTCTTATAGCGTCGCGCAAAATTCGGTAACATTTACTGTGAGGACTCTATCGTCGTCTCGCCGAATGGGCTTGAATGTAGCCCACCAATAATTCGATCTGGCGCGTTTGCTGTAATCGACAACATTGGTGCGGATGGACATTGTACGATTGAAGGAGGACGTTGTGTAGACTCGTCTTTTTGGGACGCGACTGAGTGGAGTTCGTTGGATCCTTTCTTTGTCTAACAAAACGCTAAAGCGTCCCTAGCAAGTACGGAATGCACTCATCACTTATCCCTTCTGTCTCCGGCAATAGACCGTTTGACCTGATCTCGATGTTCATTGTCTACGCTCCTCTTTATTCGTCCTTCCCCTACTAGTCAAGGCGGTCGTACATTCGCTTCAGTCAGACGACTGTCTTTCCCTCAGCGGATACGTCGGTCTTTCCCAGTCAGCGTCTAATACGTGGAGGTTATTAGGTTCAGCTTCCCCTGTTTGCCATTGGCAAGGCGACGCGTTATATGTTCCGTAGTTCGGTTCAGCCTTACTCGTTTGGAGGGCACCCACATCCACATTCAGAGAATGCGCTGTCTAGTGGAACACAGTGGCAAACCCTAGTTGATTGAGGACACCTCGACCTCATCTGTCGACAACTTCGAGCGTTGGCCTGTCTTGCCGGACTGCAGAGTTACGCTTATTGCTCGTATGCAATGGTGAGCTTTTCTTTGACGGTCAAACTTCGATTAGGTTAATGAATTTTATAGCTGTCCGACGCCTGCAATTATTAGAATGTCCAGTCGTTAAAACGCTTCAACATCGCGCGTAAACGATCTGGACGTCGCCTCGGTTAAGGTGGGCATGTCGACGTCTACGTCCATCAAGACCAGAATCGATTGTGGGATTAGCGACTTTGCGGTTCTGCTTGTACTGCAAGCAATAGGTTAGTGCGCACTTCACGTTTGCTGAAACTGCAGCTTGCTCACGTAGTTCATACTTCAGACTTTCGTCAGCCACCCACACGATGCTCGGACACGCAAGGGCATCAAGGACATGTGGCGAAAATATGCTGGTCGGCTCGGTGACGAAGAAGTGTACCTGCCATGGCGCAAGGTTGGATGACCTTCGCTACAAGGTTCAGAAGCGTGTCTCTTTTGTCTGACCTCTGAACGAGTTTTAGCAGGTGTCATATACGCGTCGTAACAAGCACTGCCCCAGGATATACGTCTTCGTCCCGTACACATACAATTACTTGTGGACAGGCTTTGGGGCGTGGTTTTCTTTTCTCGGCTGCTCGGCTCAAGCCAACCAAGACAACGTTCACGTGCACGTTGATTCTATGACGCATTAGTGGCGTCACAATATTGCTTATTTTTGGACGCGTTGGTTCAGAATCCAAATCGGGCGAGCTTCCGTTGGGGTATATAAGGCGCGCTGGGCTCGACGGTTTCTTTCCAACCCCCCATCATCTCTACACCCACATTCCCTACCAGCACACACACTCTTTTTACCATGCCCTCTTTTGCCCAGACTCTGTCCGTCGTCCTGCTTGTCGGCGCCTCGGCGTTCGCTGCCCCAGTCTATGTTCCCAGACAGGTAAATTGTCGTGTCCCGCCCTTGACCCCGTCGTGCTGACGCGTCATTTTAGAGTGACGTCGGCAAGGCGGACCCTCAGCATGCGACTGATGCGCTTAGCGCGTACAAGGCCGCCTGTTCCAACGACGCCGGCGGATGTGACTTGGACGTCGTCCGTCGTTATAACATCCTCCAACTCTCCCGTCGTTCCGTATCCCCGAGCCCACTCGTTTCCCATCAGAGGATTGCCCCCGCCGCACCCGCTAACGATCAGGCTTCCGCTCCTCCCTCCGCTCCTCCCTCCGTCAATGCCGCTGATACCAATTCTGGCGCGCATCCAGCTGCCGACGCGGTCGATGAGCATCCCGCTGCCGACGCCGCCGAAGCGCCTACCGCTGATGACGAGCAGGACGCTGATGCCGCTGATGAGCATGATGAGGCTGCCGACGACGAGCATGAGGAGGCTGCTTCTGACGACGAGTACGACGAGGCTGCAGATGCGGATGAGGCTGACTCCGACGCCGCGAATGATGCTGGCTTCTACTATGACGAGGCTGATTCCGACGCCGATGACGCTTACACCTTCACCTACGACAAGCCTGCTCCCAAGCCCAAGCCTGCTCCCGCCGGTCATTCTGCTCCCGCCGGCCATTCTGCTCCCGCCGATGAAGCTGATACCGCCGATGAAGCTGATAAGGCTGACTCGTACGCCTACGACGAGGCTGATCGCTACGACGATGTGCTCTACTCTTACTCCTACGACGAGCCTTCCCAGGATAATCGTTACGACGATGCTCTCTACTCCTTCTTCTACGACGAGCCTGTCCCTACCGACGAGCGTACCCTTGCCGACGAGCCTGCCGCGGTCGAGCAGCAGAAGGCTGAGCCGCTTGCCGCTGTCCAGGAGCAGGCAGCCAACAGCCCCGCTTCCAGCGTCGTCGGCAACAAGCCTGCCGCGCTTGAAGATGCCCCCGCTGCCCCCGCCTCCGCGTCCGACGCTCAGTCTGCCGTGGCACAAGCACAAGCGCTTGCACCGGCGCTTACACTGTGAAGTGGAGGGATGGTTTGACAGAGGGAGTTTCTCCGGGTAGAGTCGTTGGAAGTTCTGATGGGGTCATGCATTATTGTAATCGACAATGGGTATATACACGCGCGAGTTCTGTGGTATAGCTAAATACATTCCTTGACAGTTCTTGGGAAATCAGGTCCACGTTAATTCTTTTAAGCAGCGAGTTCTTGGACAAAGTACTGGCCCAGTGGTACCGGCTATGGACGGTTAAACGTCTGTCAGACCAAAAAAAGGATCGAGTGAACGAACTGCGTCCCAACACCTTCAACATCGATTTCGGAGTATTCCACACGGCCGTTCCTTAGGGGGACCTTGTGCCGGTTCTACCTACCTAGTTCATTTGGTAGTTCCCCTTCCAGCGCGCCCCATACCCTGTCGCCTTCCTCAGCGAATTCCACACCGTTGTCGATTACTATACTGATTGTGTATTGTTCACCAGTCTATAGATACGCAAACGGGACGCTCTCAGAGCGTTCCGGTGTCGCCCTCATCGAACTTTACCTTCCCGTCTCCAAACCCCCCCTTAGAGCAACTGTTGGAAATAGCCCGTCGCAGCACTCTGCAGTAACTCCTGGACCCCAGCGTGACGTGGATCCGACCGCGCTGTACTGTAACACCAGTCTATCTCTCGTATCAAGATCTGATCTGTCATTTGCAGGCCCGGAGCCAACAATGTTGGCTGTAAAACAACATACATCGGCCTGCCATCTGGGAAATACATATCAGCATAGCGGTGGCTGCGCATGTCTTTTGGTTTTAACCGATGCTTTTCGGTAATATTTGCTAGGATGGCGCGAACCCCGCTTCCCGTTCTACACAGTCTGTAAGTCACGTATGTCGGCAGATGATAATTGGCATTAATCACAGGAATCTGAGAGGCGCAGCCCGTCTCGCCATTATCCAGTACCAAGAGTCCGGCAATGCGCTATCGCACGAGATACGACGAGCAATCATTTCGAGGAAGTATTCACAACGGGCGTAGCGCCTGCATAGGGCCCTCACATCCGCATTCGCACTGTTGATTGCATCGTGGTAACACCGATTTAGTGTGTAATAAAGTGGAGGCCTATCAATTGATCCAAGTCGCTTTGGATGCTGGCGAAGCTTGCTTAGGATTGTTTCTTCATTTCTGCATAGTCATGTCAGCAAGATAAGGACTTGACCGGGCGTTGCGACTGGCGCCACTCACAAAACTCCAAGAGGCGAGGCAACGTCTGCAATTATGGTCCAAGTATTATCTGGCAGACCGTGTTTTAGGTTGCCGACATTCTCGAGAAAGCGTTCACGAACAGCAGGAAGCTGATTTAAGATTCCGAGCTCTGGACAAGCGGTACAGGTGGTAAAAAAGCAGTTCTGTAGAGCCAAATGAAATGTTTCCAGTTTCAGGCCCGCTTGATCTAGATAACTAGGATCGTGGCAGAGCTCTTGTTCGATCTCTTCTTGTGACCTACAAAGTTTGTCATGTAAGCCGCTCCAAGGCACAGTCAATGGCATATACACCCACAGATTTCCAATTGCAGGTTGAGCTATCACGCTGATGTACGGTCCCCAAGACTGTATGCAGCGGTTGGAATATTGGTATGATGACAGCAATTTGAAGAAGTGTGTGCGCCACAGTGTTTGTACATCGGCGTCGTAGCTCGTAAACGACATCCTGAGTCCGTGATCCAGCGGACTACTTATCTTGGTGGCCTTGGTAAACGCAGTTGGCTTTGTCTACGCTAGACACGAGGGATGGAGCTGTTTTATAGCATCTACAGTGATGATTGTTCATAGAAAACAATAACCACTTCGTCGCGCCATCAGCCCATGCTCTTGTTCTACGAGAACAATACCAAGCCTGGCGCCTTGTTTTCTCATAACAATACTGCGAGACTCTCCTGGTTTTTCTTCTAGTTGGCCCAACTATGTTTACAAACGAACCGGAACATGTAAAGTTTCGCGGTAGATAGAGCTCTGTATATGTGGCGTCGTTCGCTGATGCCTTCCTGATCCCTGTATGTAAGGTGATGGTTCCTGGATGCGCCATGAGCTCGCCAGATATGTTGTTAGGGAGACATAGTCTCTACGAGCTGGCCAACTCGGATACTCAGTGACGAGCGATCCACGCAGTTCAAGAGATGTACAGACTTGTTTCAATCACTATTTCTTACAGAAAAATTGAGTTACATATGATTCCCCGTGACGTTATTACACCATCTCGGTCGCCTCATTCTGCGAGTCCCCTACAGATTTCCGGGATCTCCTCAACTTGAGCCACATGTGACGGATAGGTCGTTTGGGATCGGTAGAGTATGGCTGTTGGTAGGTGGTTAGTAGATCTCGACTTACAGAGGAGTAACATTGACTCACCTCCTTATGACATGCACAACCAGGATGGTGCGTGCGGACATGATCCAAAAATCTGGAGAATACCAAGGGCAACTCGGTGACATCGTTGTACTCGAGGGGTCGTCCGTCTGGATAAGGATGCACGGCGCCTTGAAGAAGCTTTCGATAGATACCGAAAATATTCCCATTCGCCATGAAGGCCTCCAAGGCTTCAAGACACGACGGCCACAGAGTCGGATCAATCAGCGGGAGCAACCGCCAAAGGTGCGTGCGCTTCTCCACGTCCGACAACAGCAGGACTTGACACAAGACGAGAAGATTAGATCCGTGCTGCATGTAGCACGACACTTCCTGATACGTGGGATCTCCTGTACTCTTTAGGATACCCATGGACTGGACAAACGAAGCCGCGAGGAAGGAATAAGCTGTTCTGTCCCACAGACCACAGCGACTCGTCTGACCAAGAAAAATCGTCCCCATAGTCTCCAGCCATCCAGTGCTGCAGAGTCGACTGCAAACCATTGGCAGAAGAGTAGTACATCGAGAAACTACCGCGAACTCGGTGATATCGGCGAGGAGTGGTAGCGCCTCAGGAAGCCTGATAGGCCCCGTAAAGACGACATCGACGAGGTTTTGCACAAGTAAGGGTGAGGCGGCAATCCAGTGCTGATATTCCTTGATGAGACTGGTGTCCACGGTGAGACAGCGGAAGAAAGGACGGAGGAGCTGTTGTTGATCGCGCCGGGACAGTATTTCCGTGGTGAACATGCTCGAAATGACATTCCGTAAAGCAAGGAAGGTTGCGCCAACAGCATCCTTATGCCTCAAATGAACGCCATCGGTCGCACCGACACCCATACTACACGAAATGGCCCTGATGAGTCTCGCAACGAGAGATGCGTCCCGTGTATCACCGGGATAACTTGTCTTCTGCATCCACTCCGACTGAAGAAGGGAAAGACGCAGGAGCACGTCCCTGGGAATGCCTTTCTTAAAGGACGGCTCTAGATGGTGCAACATGACTTCGCAGACGGATAATCGCATGAAGTTAACCATGGCTTCTTCAAGGGACATTGGTTCGTCAGCGGAAATAGTCGCATCAACGTTATCAACGACCGCTATATTCACGCCGTTATATGAATGCAAGGAGTAAAGGACGCCTTTGCATTTATCTTGATCAAGACACAATAAACAGGTAGTACCATGGGGCTGATAACACAGCCACGATACGAGGGTTTCCCAAATGATAGAGCTCCCGCTGCTGGGCGGCAGCCAGTCCGGACTGGAAAAGAAAGCGTTGGCGAGAATTTGTGCCCATACTGCGGCATCGTAGTGCTTCGATGGCTCTAAAATTTGTCCAACGATGAAATCGGCAGCGCCCTTCGAGTTGGCGACGTTGAGAAGAACGGCTAACGAGTCGTCGCAACGGCGTGATGAACGGATGGTTGTGAGCGTCATGCGTGTCTGCGGGAAGAAACGGAAGAGAGAGCGTGCAAGTCGCTCAAACGCGGCTTGTCTGTCTGGTTCCCAGTACTGAGGAGAGGCTACCGCTTTAGAGAGCGCTTCCTCGAGGCTTCGAGCACCAATGCGATCCTTTAGGACAAGAACGACGTGGAGCGGTAGGTTACTAGCGGCCTGGAGAACAATGTTACGCACTGATGGGTTGGACGAGACGTTGTATAGCCAAGCTGCCGTATGTGCATCGAGATAGTCGCAGGTGCGGCCAACAATTTGTTGCTCTGCTTCTCTAAGGGTCATCGGTAGGACGATTGGGGTGTCCAACGACGAGGGAATTAGCGATTGTTCGGGGGGAGTCACTTCCTCTGACGGGAGCGGATTGAAATCATGGGATGAAGTGCTTGTTATTTCCAGCGGGGCGAACATATCATCTACTGACACAGTATTCTTTGCCTTCAGGAAAGACGCGAGGGAGATGACGAAGGAAATGGCAGACGCAGGAAGCGTAGAGGTGAAGAACCCGCGCATACGACCGAAGACAGTGTAGGCATAAGCGGAAAGGGGCGTCTTGTAAGGGCAGGAAGGATCATATACGGGGAAAAGATTGGTGCCTACATAGGCCAGCAATGCGAAGAATACGATCAACCCTACGACAGCCGCCGCCGGCGTGTTCAGCGAGCGGATGTGGATGATGAGACCCGAAAAGAAAACGCCCAGCGCGACGTGCATCAGGACAGGCAAGAGTCCTATAATCGCCGGAACATGCCACGCTTCCAGTTGGATGAACCTGAACTGACGAACGCGAGCACGAGCGCGAGGCGTACCCAACTGGACGGAGTCCATGTATTGGTGTATCCACTGTTTCGTGACAACGGCGATAAGAGCCGTCGTCAGACTGAGCGTCAAGCTCACGAACCAGAGCGTGTTAACCCAGACACTTGTTCGGGACGCATGAAAGGAGGTATCAGAGCGAGGAACATGTTTGGAGGAGCCGGGGCCGTGTTCATCAATAGCGCGTTGAATATTAAGAAGCTCGTCCATTACGATGTACACGAGTTCCGTCGGGTCGACCTGCAGATTCTGGAAAGTCTGACACACGAAAGTCGAGACTACACCAGAGAACAAACCAGCCTGAGAACCGAAAAAATGAGCCCCGAACAGATAGCGAGCGGCGTGCTTACGAAAACGAGTAGAACATCAAGCGCATCCGTCCAGTCTGCCACTTTACCAGCATCAACCTTTGCTGCCTCATCGACGCAGGTCTTCCAAAACCTGCTGTCCTCCGCCATCTCCTTATATGGCTCATCCTCGGGATATTTGTTCTCGTAATTGAACGAGTCGTTTCCTGCTTTAATATAATGAGACGGGCAATCGTATTACAGCACGGACACTGACCTTTCTGGGCACGTCCAACTGATAGCTTGATGCCAAAGACAGTGCGCCTATTCATTCCGGAATGTTCCTGGCACGGCGCTAGCATAGCTGGGACGTCTTCACCCTCCATCGCGAGATGAAAACATTCCGGAACCGGCAGGCTGACTGCCTGGAGGCTGGACGTGTCGGAGGAGGACCCACGCAAAGTGATATCAGCTGAGGTAGGAGACGCTGGCGAGGCATGAGAAGCTGCGCGAGATGCAGGAAGATCCGCACTCGCGCGCCATCGGGGCGAGTCGCTTGAGGGAGGCATGAGAGAGATTATTTGTGATGAGAAGCGATCCCTGGGGCTTCGTATAAACCACAGCTACAAAGCCTGTTAAACAACAAGACTTCCAAGAAAAAATATAAGCACTACTTATTGCAGCTGAAGAGGGAACTTACTTACAGTGATGGCGGTATCCACGCGATTCTGATGAAGACGACGCCTTGTTCGATTTTCGGACGGTCGTTTGTCTTTAGTAGGAGCTGTTAAGAACGAAAACCAAGAGTGCCACCGTATATATACCGTCGTATGACCCCACTGATGTCTTGGTGGGGGCAGTGAGTCCATACATCTTGCACCGCGTCGTCGTATTTGGGCAAAACGGATTGGCGAATTCACGTGACTACCACTCTTCTCATGATTGCATCAACCACGTTCCTTGTACATTTTCAGCCACAAGACCAGATGGAATCATCAATATTGACAGCCCTTAGCTTCCCTCTTGATGTACCTTTTACACCGCCACCTAAGCTGGGTCCGTTTTCGATTCGGCAATCTGCCACTAGGCGACGTGTGGAACAGGCCTCTCACGCTGCTCGGGACACGGCTCCGCTGTACCTCCAAGGAGATAGGCCCACAACCTTTGGTGTTCCACAATGTGGCGTCCGTCTCGATTCTCGACAAAGACTTACGCTGGTCGCAGATTCGCAAATGATCTCGCAGGATCTTCGTTTGGCAAGATACGTTTGGGTGATCCGTATTGAGTGACTGTGGAAAGGAATAAATCTGCACGCTCAAAAGAGTATATTTATGGGACGAAAACGTACTATATCGTCAGGCCGCGCTTTCCTACGAGGCATGTATGCCACTTTTTCCTCCTCCAGACATTAACGCAGGTGTGTACCCGCCAGCGCGCCGAATGCCAAGTCTCAACTTGTAGCTTTCGCATGATGAAACTGACGTGACCCTAACTTGTAAGGGTCTGTCTGACATATTAAACCAGCTTCTCTCTGAGAAAGCACGTTGCTGTTTATATTGAAGCAAGCGTAGTTGTGACGCGTTGTTCCTCGAAGATCTACTGAGGGGATCAACCCCGAAGGGAGTCTTTTGGGAGTCTGAGGTGACCGAGCGACCATGTTTCGCCTTTCTTCCCAAAAGGTTCGTATTCCCGACGGATGGCACTGAAAGAATTTAAGAGACCCGAGGTCTAGAAATTCTACGCAGAACGTATGTATACCTGGTGGTGCATTGCCAGTGGAGCGAATATTCGAGAAGACGGCGTGCTCGGTAGCTTTCCTCTCATACAGAGAGAAAAGGATTCATCTGTCCAGATGCACAGGCTGTTTAAACTCGCGTTCGAGGAGTCCAGTCTTGACACAACATGGTCGTCATGCTGTGACTTGTGGTCGAGGCCATATACGTCTCATTACAACTCCTTCTTTGGCGGAGTACTTTCTGAGTGCTTGGTGAGCTTTGCTATAATGCCTTTCAGCGCTGAGTTGATGTAGAGCTTGCGGCGTTGCCCTTAAGTTGACTGCCCGTTTCTATCAACGGTGAATCGCGCCGCTCAGAGCTGAAAATAATACTGGCGACGAAGTAGAATAAAACAGTTGATTTACTGATGAGTAACAAGTTTTGTGTTACAAGTATACAGTCACCGAGGCCCAAGTCGACTTTCCACTGCTTCATCTTTACCTTGCTCTTTCGAACATGCCCTTTACAGGCAGAACGTGATGGCCAAGTTAACCTAAAAGGTTTCCCGTAAATCGAAAGGATCACATCGAGAATAATAAGGGAACAAACATCGTTCGATTGACAAGCAACTTGGACCCAAGTGTCGGTGGGAGTGTGGAAGGCAGTGGCGCAGTTGGCGTTATCACCTTGATTCCAAGTCAGGAAATGTAAGATATAAGACAGAAGAGAGCGTACAGTCAGCCCCAGCTCCATCGCAGCCGTTGTAGTACCTATGAAAAACGGGTCGTTAGAACAACTTGGAGTGTTGTCGTGGAGAAGCTTACCCAAAGCCGGAGGTGACTGAGAAGGTGTGCCTAACGTCGCACTAAAGTTGAGACAGTTTTTTCAGACACAATTTGCAGACTTACGGTGCGATGAGCGAGATGTCGGTGCTCGAGCCGGACCCAGCACTAGTCGGATTCACGAGCGTTGTCTCGACGAGCGTGCAGCCGTCGCCGTTGAAACCGCAACCGCCTAACCAAGACATTCAGGACGCGGTAACACGGAATTGGTTGGAGGACATACCAGTCTGAAGGTACCTGGACGCGAACAAGCATAAGACGACACGGCTATATAGACGAGAGAACTGGACGACGTACGCGATAGCACCAATGATGGGTCCGCCGTTGGTGTAGTCACCGCCTGTCGACAGGACGGCCCCAGACTGACTGATGAGCGTCGGCGTACCGAAGCCACATCTAACAAAGAATTAGACACGGAGTCGATGAAGACGGTCCACTAAGCTATGCCCACCTGTTGTCGAAGTGGATTGTGTGAGATTCACCCGCCACAAGAGCGACGACGGAGGCAACAGTGAATGCGAGGAGAGAGGAGAGCTTGAACATCGAGGAATAAGCAGAGCAAATAAGATTCACTGAAGAATTTTGCATGCGTTGTTTAGCTTTTATACCGCGAAGCATTGCACATCAAGTCAACAGTTTATTCTTCGGATGTACACCCGATGGGAGAAGAGTACCATTGA
>QLPD01003642.1:0-15554 GCA_003314085.1 Hymenopellis raphanipes
AGACACATCCTAGTATCGCAATCAGAACAGGCCATATCGTCAGAGACGTGCATACCTCCGTGTCTAGGGCGAATCTGTTGTCTTTGACACGCTGTACGACGAGAAGGAAATCCCCACCGTTCGTCTTCGCCTCCATCTGGAGTAGATGGAAATGTTTGATGAGGGATAGGGTGTAGGCGGAACGTGGTTCTTTCGCTGACCCGGGAAATAGACCAGCCATCAGCAACTGGCGAACGTGGTTGGCGTTGGGATGATTGGGATAATGCTCCTTGTCGAGTACTCGTGCGGCGTGGGTGTCGGGGCATGTACAGTAATAAATAGGAATGTTGTGGATGCCATTGAGAGCAGTAATTTCTGTGGTAACGGAGCGACCGCGAGCGGGACAAGGATCTCCATTGTGACCGAGATGAATGCCGAAAGATTTGTCTACGACCGATATATCCTGCTTGACAAAAAAGCCGTTATCAGCTGTCCAATGCAACGCCCAGTGAAGGTAGTTGTCGCGGCGGTGGGAAGCGATGAAACAAGAGGCACACGATGCTCGGTACTGTGGGCAATCGTGGCATTGATAGGCGACAATGCCATTTTTACAGTCGCATTGGCTACCCATACGAGGATCGCCTGCACGGGCTAACAAGCATTCCATCAACAAATCCTCGATGGCATCGAAACTGCTCAAGGTCTCATTTCTCTATCAGGAACGCGTTAATATTGATTGAGCCATGATCACAGACAACATACCTGGTCTTTAGGAACCTCTTTTGTCGCTTTAGATGGAGACGGAGGAGTTGTATCCTCTGAAGGCTTCTGGGATGATCCTGCGGCCGTCTCGGTGGTAGCGGAAGGGGTGGTGCGGTCGGTGGTAGCAGCGGAGGTGGAAGCTCCCGTCTGCGGTAATGGAGCACCTGGGGCACTGGACGCGCCCGCCTTGAAGTCACTCCCAGCTGCAACGTTTGCCCAGGATCCTTGCTGCTTCTTCTTCTGTTTCCTTTTGCCGGCCATCGTTGTCCCAAAAGGGTGCGCGTCAAATCTGCACCACTTCGACCACCAGAAGCCCAATCGCAAGGGACCAAGACGTGACCAATACTCCGCACGAGGCTGCTATAGTGATGGGCAGAGTGGAAGGAGGGAAACCCGTGGGAACAATAACCCGTTAGGGAAATGCACCGAAATGTTGTCGTCGGCCTTGACTGAAGTAATAAGCGCGAGGCTTTAGCGTATACCAAGACTCAGTTGGTACAAATAATAACACTGCATTCCAATATAAATATACGAGATCAAATACTGAAATGACGAGAGACAGGGAAGTAAACAGGGAGCCCATCATGTAACTTTTGCATGACTTCTCTACCTCCCAAGCACAAATCAAAATCCATGTCGCGCTCCACAAGGATGATGACGGACCCGTGAACATAAACCGTTCCGGTCATGACAAGTGGTACAAATCGACGCGTCGGAAGGAAGTACATCTTCAAGGGAATATGTACTCCTTGCAGCAGGGCTATGGTCGACGGCCTGAGGATATTGTCGGGCAAGCTGATTTGAATTGCTTCGCCGTCTATGTTCTCCTTCTAATGTAAGGAAGTTAGTCACAGACAAGAATGAGCGATACCCAAACTAACCGTATATAAATGAATCGTTCTCAAGTCATCAGGCGATCGGGGTTCATCATTCCTTGGATCCTCCTGAGGACGCGTCGCCGGCGATGATCTTTGAGAGCTGGAACCTCTCGGTCTGGGTACATAATTTCCCCTTAACACCTTGTCTTCGTTGCGCTCCCTGTTGAGGGCGACACGCATGCTATCTTGGGCGTCCGGAGACATAGGTACCTTCACGTTGTGAAGATCGCACTTGTCACACTACAAATAATGAATCAGTGAATGAAGAACATTTTGAGAACACTGGATACATTGATGGTCACTTCACCGTCATTGTTGCGATTCGTGGGGTTGAAAACTATGCTCTCGTGGTGCGCTTCGAGATCGCCACACAGGCGTAAAGGGGCGATACCACGCTCGGCATATTGGAAAGCTATGGCACGCTTTATGGCGGTCCTCTCCGTGCGCAGATGGTCGGTCATTCCCTCCATGGTGGTGAAAGGTTTAGACCTGTTGAATGCGCATTTATATCGCCTTCGGTCAAAGTACTCGCTATATCGAGAGTCCAAGAAATGGTCCTGTGATTCGTCGGAGAGCTAGGAGTACAACCAGGAGGGTCCTTTGACCACTGAGTCTTGGACATCATTTGATGGTCATGGTTTCCGAACAAGAGAAAAGCCGTGAGAACTGGGTGCGCGGTCAATAGGGCGGAACAATGTTGTCCTTCTCCGGTACTCAATATTCGGAGAGGGTCAAGTTGATTTCTGATCCGCACGTTTCGTTAAACATAATACAAGTACATTAGAGATCGTCTAGATAAGGCATAACATCGTTCCGCCATTCCTCAGGCAGCGGATCTCTGGTTGCATGGATAAACACTGGCCGTGTGTTATTGGGTGGGACATCAAAGTAACTGCGCCACGTGAGGCTCGACCACCAGTACGCGCTCCCAGCGATAATCAGAATACGCCAATTGGGTGATTCGCGTATCCCAAAGGCGTTCAAGACGGCGGAGTGGTCGGACAGACGAGTTCGAGGTGGAACATTGTGGATGCGAACGGACATTGTCATGCCACCCTGACGTACGGTGTTAGTAAGTAAAGACTGAAACGGCCATTGTACGTACGGTCCTGTAGAATATAAGCTCAAGAGTACGATCTCGAGGGCCCCGTGCCTTTACAACTTTCCTTGCCCCACTGAAATGCGTGGTGATCAAGGGTTGAAAACGTTCGGGTCGGTTTGACAGAGGCATATTTGCGGGGAGGAGCTCAACAACTTGGTAACCATTTATAATTTCTGGTGGCATAACAAGACAAAGTGTCCGTGGTCCAAGTACATTGACATTACAAAAAGTAAAATGTTACGTGACGAGTCAAAGAGACGGAGATACAAAATACAATTCATTGACGAAATCTCTTAGCCCTGGAAGGGCGAACTGGATCCGATTTGAGACGATTGACCAGAGCGGTGTTTGCTCTTTTCTCCTCTTTGCTTTCCCAGGCTACAGCCAGTTTGGTGGCAGTGATTTCAAACTCCATGCCTCGTTCGAGATCTTCCTCGTCCTCGCCTCGCCGTTCCACCACAGTAACTCTCCAGGTGTCCTCCTCTTCGCCAGGTTGGTGCTTACATTGTACAGCGCGAACATAGCGTCCCTTGTTCGGTCCATCAAGGACAACCATCCTCGAAGTTTCGCGAACTTTGGGATGTTTGAAGATGATGTCCTCGAGCGGTATCTCCACAAAGGACTTGTAGTGATGCCGAAGAAGAACCGGCTTACGATCGCGCACTTCCTGATGCACACATTGCTCGTGAGAGGGGCGAGACTTGAGTGTAACACGGAAGGGGATATGCTCGAAAGTGGATTCAAGAACCCAGTGGGTCCGGTCAGGACTATGTGAATCTGTAGACGCCGATGACGAAACTGGGAGAGGCGGATGGCTTCGGGGATCCCAAGCAGTCCCAGTAGAACCGGATATGGGCTCCTCTGGCGGGGGTGTGGCTGCGCGTATTGTGGGGTTTGGCGAGGGCGTTGTGGTGGGTGGACGAGCTAGAGTCTTGGCAAAGAACTTTGAACCCTCCAAAATGACATAGTCCTTGCGCACCCAGACCGTTTTGAACGGTTGGTCAGGGCGATGGACGGCCAGCTGAACAAGATAACTGTCCTCCGCCTCGCCTTGCAACACGCCCGGATAGCCCTTGTACCCTCCTCGAATGATGGCGACCTGCTTGCCCTTGCGTCGATCGCTGAACACGCGTCGGCTGCTTTCGGATATAGGGAGTGATCTCTTGGCCAAGGCAGTATCAGGAACTGGGTGGAGACGTCTGTCAGACTGCAGCTGCTGGGGAGGGACAAAATCCAGCGTATTCGCATGTGATACGAAATCCTGTGGTTACATTAGTACTCGACTCAAAGACAAACTCTAATGCGCACTTCGTTAGTCACTGAGACATCGGTGCCCTCAACAGCAGACACTAAACCCTCTTTCCCCGCATAAATTCCCCCAACACAATGTACTCGATCGCCGAGATCAAATATCTTCAAGACGTGGCGCCATGGGACCGCCCGAAAACCTGCGTCATCTTCAAAATCAACACTGAGGAACTGTTCAATTTCTTGAACAGTGCCATACTGGGTAGCAGCATCGCCTAGTTGGCAAGATATACGGTCTCCTTTGTGAAAGGACCAGTCACTGGGATGGGGGAGTGAGCGAAAATCAAGAAGGGGATGCTTGCTGAGGCGGAACCAATGCTCCTGAACGGCCGAGATACTGGACGGAGGCGACAATGTATCGAAGGAAAGCTCGATAACGAGAAGGCCGTGTTCAAAGTACCGCCGGTCATACTTGACTCTATTTTCGTAACCTGCGACAGGCGAAGGCCGACCGTGTATGGAATAAACCGACTCCCGGAAAAGTTGTTGGATGGGACGCCTTGCTCTCTTGCGCTTGCCTAGGCCAACGTACTTCGTGACATCAGCATCTTCGGGCATGCGAGGGACTATGAGAACTTGTACAGCGCGCGTCTGCGTCGTGCCAGGGATTATAAACCCAACATCGCCCTTGTATGGACCCATCTCCTTGATGACAACCCATCCCCTTGATTGGGACGCTCACCAGTCTGCGCATTGCATGAGGACGGAAGTCCAATCTTCGTAATCGATGCGTCGGATAACGGGAGTAGAACGATGCCAGATGACGCCTGGTGCAGAGCGAAGCTCTCGCTGCCATTCAGCGGTGTACATATTGGGGGTTTCGACATAAACGAAGTTGACGGTAGGGGACTGGACAATAGCGGAGTAAATTTGGAGTTGTGGGAGGCGAGTACCGAGGCTGAGGAGATGTAACAAGAGACGTGTTTGCTCTTTGGGCTATACCTAATCAGAAGAAGTATATTATGTTTGAAGGAGCGACCTACCGAGCACTTTATGGCCCAAACAGGCGTGTCACAGGGCGAAGGAGCACTTTGAGCAATGTTGTAGCCCGTACTGTATTGACTGGCCGGCTTCGTGACACGCTCTAGAAGTGCATCGTAGGCAGCATCCTGGGCGCTCTGAGTCGGGACTTCCTGGCGAACGATGGGGAGAGTTTGATGATCTTCTTCGTCATCGTCGATGAAACCATTGCCTGCATAAAATCAGCCTTGTTTTACCTGATAGAGGTTGGGCCACACCTGGATTTTCCATCTCGGAGTCGGACGCGTTGGACTCTTCGCCGTCGTCGATGGCAGCCTCGATGTCGAGCAGATTGTGAGGGTTAATTCGCGACTGGAAAATGGACATAACGTCAGTATATTGCTCTGACTAGACGGGTGGCCCCTCTCGACTCATTGTGCTCCCACAATGCTGGATCTTCAACTTACGCGCATTGTACTAGGACAATGAGAGTCTGAAAAGAGGGGCAAAAATACGTGTTTGATGTTGACAGAGGGGCCATATGCAGCAAAAGTTGTCATCGGCCTTGCCCCAAAGTTGTTATCGGCCTTGTCCCAAAGTTGTTATCGGCCTTGCCCCAAAGCGGCCAGACTTCCATGCCGTCTGATGTGATTCTCACGCTTTTCCGTCTCTCTTCCCGCCCTCATGGTTCACGAGCAAAGGTGGGAATGATGTTACGATTCGACCGCGCTTGACCGACGCGTGTCAAATTTCGATCCTCGATCTCATGGACATTGTGTCGCCACTTTGGACCTTGGACAAAGTACATGGCTGGACAATGCACCTCTATAGATAGGTGGAGAAAAATGTTCTGTTCGCTCACAGTCACTCATTCCCGATGCCAGGATATCGCGACAACATCTCAGACTCGGCGCCTGTCACTGCCTTGGAGCAGGGCCGTGACCCACATATGTTAACCAAAGAGGAAGCCAAGAGGACACGCGCTGGCCGGAACGATTACCTTGACCTCCTTCGCAAGCATAATCCCACCCAGATGCAGATATCCACGCTCCCCGCCGACATCAGCGAGATCTTACGCTCGTCCCGCCACGTTATCCTCAATGACTGGATGGAGTTCCAGACCGTCAAGGAATCCATTGCGTCCGGGCCACTCACGCGCAATAAGTGGCATAAAACTCTAGAGAAGCGCCTCACTGGCTTCCATCCCACAAAGACTGCAGCGACGACATCGGACAACCCTACTGGTATGACTCGGTCCCAAATGGATCGCATCCTGGACCATATCACCCAGCATACGCGCACGACGGGCCGGAACCTCTATGCCGCCGAGATGGCCGATGCCCTTGCGAAAGACAGCCAAGCGATACTTGGTCGTGGTGAGGTAGCAAACGACAACAAGGCTGGCGCGTATAAGAGAGCGGAGGCGGCCTTGTGGAATAAGTTGAGCTCGGATGAGCAAGCCAAGTGGGACGCGAAGGCCGAAGAGAGCAAACTAAAAGAGCTGTAAGTGTCCTGTATTGCATGCAGGGAACGTATCTGATTTCGAACTTTTAGTTCGCGTGAGGACATGATGTTCTTCCTCGGCGAGACGATGAAATGTTTTCAAGAACTTACCTCCGACACCTCTTTTTTGGTCGCGGTAGCTTGGAAGAACGGATCTCAAGGAGAATGTCGCCAGTGAGTCTTGCAATTTGGCCATGGAAAAGATGACTCAAAAGATATGTAGCATCGACTGGACACCACCAGCCTTGAAGTCCAAGAACGTTTACCTGAGCACCGCGCTATCTTCTTTACTCCCCCCCGAAGAGAACGACATCGACTACTTTCTAGCAGAGTATGTTCGGCGTGAAATGCCAGGTTAGTCCTCCCTTACGGTTGACGTCCGTCACATTGACTTTTCATTCCACCAGACTCGACACGCCTCTCAGAAGGCGGAAGTACCCCTATGCACTCAGTACCACCTGCAAAGATTCCTTCTCCAGCACCACCTTCTCCAGCACCTCCTCCTCCAGCATCTCCACCCCCCAAAATTCACTCTGACCCCCACGTCCTCCAGCCCATTCCATTCCCTACACCTTCGGCTCTCCATCGTTCGCAAACCGCTCTCCCTCAAATGCGTGGGCAATCGCCAGAATCACCTGGCAACGAATTGTTTACCAACGGCGTATATAATGTGCGGGATGCTGATGAGGAATCTCTCGAGAGTGACGACGAAGACGCTATCCCGCTTGATGTGGGCGAGGACGAGGCGGTTGACAACACTGCTTTTGAGAATGAACGCGACGAACATGATGTAGAGCTGCCTCAAAGTCTGGGCGAGGACGACCAGAAAGCTGCCAATGCGGAGAAGTTACGAATAATGACAGAGATTGTGATGGCGCGCCTAATCAAGGAAAGGGCGGACAAGGCTCGTTTGGAAAAGGAGCGTATTGAGCTCGAGAAAGCGCGCGCTCACTCGGCGGAGGAAGCTCGGCTGGCGGAGGAGGCCCGCAAGGCGGCTGAGGATGCTGAATTGCAGCGGTCTATCGAGGCGGAGTTGCGTAAGAAACTGGATATGGAGGATGACAAGGCGCAAGCGCGCTCGGCAGAGGAAGCTCGTTTGGCGGAGGAAGCTCGTTTGGCGGAGGAAGCTCGTTTGGCGGAGGAAGCCCGCAAGGTGGCTGAGGATGCTGAATTGCAGCGGTCTATCGAGGCGGAGTTGCGTAAGAAACTGGATATGGAGGACGACAAGGCGCAAGCGCGCTCGGCAGAGGAAGCTCGTTTGGCGGAGGAAGCCCGCAAGGCGGCTGAGGATGCTCAAATGCAGCGATCTGTTGAGGCGGAGTTGCGTAAGAAACTGGATATGAAGACTTCGCCCAAAGGCGAAGGGAGTACTTCGGGGTCTTCAACGTAAGTGTAAAGCTTTTCATTCTAGGTATGTTCTAACATTATTGTAGTGTGATGAGAGGTGATGTGTCCCCGGCGAAGTAGGTGATCTTTCACCCTATGCTGTAGCCTTTATGTATTACAAGCTCTTATAGCAAGGCATAGAATTACATTACAGGCTCTAATATGAGGTCTGCAACTATAGGCTTATAATACATTACGACACCTGCCTAATATAATGGGGTGCTGTTGGGTTGGGTTATATCACATGATCCAAAAAGCGGTGGGTCTAGTCACATGACTAAAAAAGCGGAGGGGGTAGGAGGACCCTGGATAATACACTAAGATGATTGATCCCAAATTTCGTAAATTTCGCCGTCCGTGTCCGGACAGCGCCCAGATGCCATGTCCGGATTTTGCCTCAAGGTTCGGCGCTGGAAGGGGTTGCATGTCCGGACTTTGGAATCAAGGTTCCTAGGTGTTATAGAGAGCGTACAGAGTCAGTCAGTGTGTCTATTCGTCATCTTCAATGTCTGGTACACGCTTCTTGTATGTTTTAATACCCAAAATCAGCTTTGCAAGCTCTCTCTTCAAATTGTTGAATGTCCCCATGTCCTGCTCCGAAAGCTCCAAGCCTACATTGTTGATAACAGGCTTGTTGGCGAGGATAGTCATCACTTCAATAGGAAACAAGTGTGCAACACGTTGGGTCCGTAGGAGAGTTGAGAATCGCGTGAAGGTGCGTCCGGTTTGAAAAGGAAAGAGCTCGACGCCGACATACGAAAGGGCAGAGATACTTTCTGCCTTGGTGACTGATGAGTTCTTGGCGGTCTTGCCTCCTCCTCGCTTGTACAAGGCAAGAACTACCCAGATCTTAGTCAGTACGCTGGAAAGGACCGAAATGGACGTACCATGAGCAATAAAGAGCTCGCTGTTTGTCAAGACAATTAGATAATCTCCCAGTCCTAACGGGCGCAATGGGGTGATGCGAGCGGTCGAGACCATATCCACATTTGTAAGTTTGGCTTTAACGAATGCATTACGGCGCTTAGTACTAAGCTAGTCATGCTTTTCAGTCTGTGGGATACTTCCAACCAAATGAAGGACAAACCTGCTTAGCAGTGTCAGCTGCTACAAACTCCGCATTTGCAGAGTTACCGGTAGCTGCGCGAACCTCCCCTTTCCAGCGCAAAGCGCGTTCACCACCAGTCCCAACAGCCTGTGTAACTTCAGCCTCCCGAAGGATTTTTTGATATTCACGGATAATCTGACGCCGCATTTTAGTCGTTCCATCCGAGTCCTCTGAGGTTGCATGGAGTGGCAAGTCGTGTGTCCTTGTGCTCAAGGCGGCATGATGTGTTTGGTGGCGCATTCGTAAAGATACCATCTCTCCAAAGTCGAGCTGGTGTGCTGTAATCACACCTTGTCCGAATGGTTTTGACCGGTCATCTGCAGTTCGAACAGCCGGTAGCTGTTGAGCCGCGAAGTGATCTCGAAGTTGGACGTACTCCTGTGCGTACGCTTCCTGTTCACGTTCAGCGTAGGTTGAATCGGCGTCGAATGTGTTTCTGAATATTGGCATTAGCTTAAATTAAGTAAGAAAGGTGGAACTTTACACTCGAATGGTGTCTTCTATGTTCAGCGCCACAGCACTCAACGCGAGTTCCATCGTTCTGTTTCTTTCCGTCCGTGGCAACTTGGCAGCAACTTCTTCTGCTCGTTCCATCCAGGCTAGTAATTCGTTTGCAGGAGGCAAGTCCAAGGAACTCGTATCCGAATTGATGCTTGAAGCGTCCGATTCGTCGTCTTGATCTCGGAACCAAGACCGAATGTTTGGGAGTGCCGGAACACCAGCAAATCGCTGTTGAAACTGTCGAAAAAGAGTAGGATCAATGCCCAACAGAAGCAAGATACTATCCATCTCCTCGGCAGCATCCAGTGCCTCTTGAAGGATTTCATCGTCTGTAGGGAAGCTGGCTAGTGCAAGTGGATCGATGTCGGTATTGTCGAAATAGCTATGATTGTAACCGGCAGCTTGTGCATGTGTGTCTGAAGCTTGTGCACGTAGAACGGCCTCGCGAATGGCGACACGAAGCTTTGGAAGCATGTAGATAAAATCAAGGAAGCTGAAATCCTTCACAATTTTCCGCGCCATACCAAAAACGTGCTCACATGCTTCGCTGCTATGCAGCCAAGGCAGCAATGGCAACAGTTCATCAATGGAGTCGCGATGAATATATAACAGTGAGAGGTATCCTTCAACCATGAATCGGCAGACATCAATGGCCTCGCGGGAGATAAGGTATCGTGACTTTGGTAAGGAACAGTGGTCGAGATACGACTCCCAAGCCTCCAAATAGTATCGAGCGCGAATAACCATCCTAACGCGTTCAGAATGCGGGAGATTCCGATTCTGATACGCGTCAACAAGATCACCAAAGACAAAGAGATAGGTGATGGTTCCTACCCAGTCGGGATGGGTCTTGTTCAAGTACTCTAGAGTGTTGCCGCAAAACAACCGCGTCGCTGCATTATCGTCTTGCTTATCCAGACGTTCGACATCTCGGGGGTAGAGAGGTGTGCCCTGTTCAGCCGCCATTTGACGTATCTGCTCGTAGAATGCAGCGAAGTTGCCAAAGGCTAGCAAACGTGCACCTGAGAACAGATTGTTCCGAAATGTCTTCAGCGCGTGCTTCGAGTCCTGGATCATTGCGACAGGTTGTCCAAAGAACACCGGAATCTCGATTTTGATCTCGGGAATCCCTGCGCGAGGACTGGGGATTGTATGCCGTCGACATTCAGGAGCCTCTTTGATGAGCAAGCGTTGAACAGATCGCTCAGTTTGAGTCCCGTCACAGGCGTATGAGATAACCTGGATTTTTCGTCGGATTAAACCAAAGAGAATATCCTTCGCGTATCCGAGCAGCGTGGGGACGTTCATAGTACTCGGTATGGGCATGGCGTGAATTACAATGGGTGTCATTTTGGGAGCTGGTATCGTGAGAACCCAAACTCGGACCTGATCCAATCAATTAGTAAATGTTGCTCTTTGTCGTTAATCCCATCACTTACTTTGGATGCTTTCTTCTCCTGTGCATCTGCGAGGACTTGCTTCATATGATCTGGATCAAGGACACGTATTGGACCGTCGGTGGCACCGACTAGATAGTGGCAATCATCCGTCTTGCTCCAATACAGCTTGAGAGTGCTGAAGAGCTGTGTATCGTCACAGCTCAATCCCACAGGACCGTTGTAGTTCAGCTTCTTGAGGTGACTTTCTGCCAGCTCAAAGGTACGGTCGCAAATTTCCATAGGTATCTTGGGCTCGCGCGACTCTTTTTCCCTAGAATACCAAAATCGTGAGTTAATGATCGACTCCACGGCCACTGCTAGGACTTACCGAAAGCTGCGCTCGCTTCGCATAGGCAGATACTCGCTAATGGCATTGAATGCACGCGTACTGTGGATCTTAATGATATGTGCCAGTTCGTCCCAAGCCGGTGCGTAATGAAAATTCTGCATGCCCTTTCCTTCTGCCTTACGATCGCCTTCAGTGACAATCGCCTCCATCAAACCAGAGAAGACTTCGTTTTTGTACTTTCCTTTCAAAGCACCCTTCGCGTATTTCAGGCATGGCGTGTCATTCGGCGCTTCGATAATCTCTTTCAGGCCAACAACTCGAGCATAGATTTTGCCGAGAACGGGATTTCTCCACATGAAGTTCGTACGTGAATAGTTTTCGTCGTCTGGTCCACGCCGACGAAGAGCAGTTTTAAACTTCTTCGAATCGAGTACTGCTCGGCAGTTCGTGCACGCTGGCGAAGGTTTCGGCGAATGATTTGGAACAGTCTTCTGGCAGTCAACAGCAAAAACGCGACGATGCTTATGAAAGTTGCTCCAGGTATGTGTTTTGATTTGGTCGACAAGGATCTGATCCTTCTGTTCAGGCGTCAGTTCGGAAAACTTGCAGCCGAACCGTTGAAGCGCTAAAGAGGATATGTTCTTGCCTCCACCACCCACGGCGGCTGTCCGATCAAGGTAAGCCTCAAGTTGCTCGGCATCCTTGGGAGTGATCCCGGGACATGGAATCTCTGGTATAGATGGGATGGTTGTGCTGGAGGTAGATGTTGTCTGCGGTGTCGGTAGTGAGGATCTGGACTTGGTGGCTGACGTGGCTGACTTTTTAAACCCAAGCGCGAACAGACTTGGGGTTTTGTTGTCGGGTGGTTTCCGCGTGGTACCTCCTTTAGAACGAAGTGAGTTTGTTCTGTTTGTTGTGCTCTTGACACGAAGTCCTGAGCAGTCTCTAGTCCAGTGATCTTCATGGCGTCCTAGATCATAGGCTCGCTTTACGAGTCTCCATTCCCCACATCGCGAGCAACGAAACCGGCGGATTTCCTTTTCGTCAAACTCCACATGAGGATCAACTTCTCTGATGGCATCTTGCCAGCGCTGAAGCTTGGAGACCTTCACTCGGTATGTCCCGGTCTTCAGAGCCTGTCGCTGTTTTCGTTCAGCTTTAGCTGAGCGGCTTTGCCCTTCGCCAGGCTTTACGCGCTTTAAACGAGGTTCCGCATCAGATGCGTCGGAATCGTTGGAATCACTGGAGTCGCTCGAAGGTTTGTACTGCTCTTTCTTGCGCTTGAAGCGATTATTGATATTTGTTTTTAGGGTGCGATAGTAGTCTGTAAAGGACTTCTTCGATGTATCGGAACTCGCGCCAACTTCAAGACTCGATGCCTTCTTTGAATTGATTGACATAGGCGAGGAAGAGCGGTTCTCCAGCAGACCCATATCTGGTGATGAAGGATTCGGCGACGACTGCATGTTTGTGAAGAAGCTTGCATCTGGATCAGAGCTCCAATCAGCGGCGGGCGTCGCGAGGTTTAACGATGATGTGGGAGATGAAGGAGCTGATGGTGATGGTGGGAACATGTCAAAATCTTCTTCTGCACCGGAACTAACATCCATAGCTATAGGTACAGCGTCTGACGTCCAGATCGACATAGTATCGTCGTCGTCATTCAGCAATTCTTGGATAGTAACGCGCGTTCGGTGAGTTTCAGTTACAGCGGGCGGGGCATAGAAATGGCTGAGATCTGGATCAGAAGCATGGGTATTGTTGGGCGATGACGCCTCCAGGGTAGTAGCAGAACTGGAAGGCAGCACGGGAGGAACCTCAGATGGCAACACTGCCGCCGAGAGATCCAGAAACCATTGCAGTCGAGAGAGGTTGGCATCATCGCATAAAGGGACGCCTAATGCAGTGTGAGCGATTGAATTTCCCGTGTGAATCCCGCAATTGAAGGTGTCCACCTGAACAGCATGGCTCATATCGCTGCCGCCATCAACAGGATTTGACAGAAAGCGGGCCTTGAGCCAACGTCGCAAAGGATTCATCACGACATGTGGTGTGCCAAAAAGTTGACGGAGCGAATCGCCTGTGACATGGTATGTTAGTTGCATCTTAGATGTGAGTAAAATTCGTACCATATCCAAAGCGCTCTTTGCTGAAGTTCACGTAGCCGGCTATCCAATGATTATTATGGATATGGAACGGAATATAGAGCTCGTCGATGTTATTGCTTAAAATCAGCTTCTCGTATCTCTCCAGGACCCCAGCTCCATCAGCCTTCGTGAACCGATTCTTCGAGGCGCTGGATTTGATCGCATTGCCTAGCTCGACAGCAGCAATCAACACCCTCGCCGGCTTTCCGTTTCGTATTGGTGGTTTTTTCTCGAGCTCTTTCATCAGATACTCTGAGATCATGTTGATATGATCGTCGCTGAGCCATGTCGTCCCAACTAGCTCGGCCAAATCGAGTGTTGTGACCGTTGTCGATGTGTAGGGGAGAGGTTTGTTCCAACTGATCTGTTGAAGTCGCTGCTCAACGCGTGTAACAGTTTCGCACATTGCTCCACCTGGATCACCGCTATGTTTTCTTTTCAAGGACTCAACATGTCGTAAGCTCTGCTCCCATTTCCCCTTGTGCTTTGCAATCTGATGAAGCTGGCGCCAGAACGCGAGTGTCCAAAGCGGAAAGCGGTCGCGCCCGTCGTTGAATCGAGGATCAACGATTGATTTTGCTCCATCAAACCACTCCTGCCCAAAGGCTCTGTCCAACTTCGTGAGGTAGGCTAGACTGGGTACTGGCCGCTCCATCAGCACTTTTATCTCCGTGACAGGTATATCGGTCGAGAACCATACTTTCTCCTTGAAAGCGATGAATGCGGAGGTGACGGTAGGGCAAGGAAATCGACATAGTTGCTGGGGATTTAATTGAGGTGATGGGAGCAATCGAAGTGCATGAGGCGGGATCGTATACAGCTCTTGTCGTGCCCATTGCACACTAAGAGGTACATCGGCGGAAGGGTACGTTTTTCCAACTCCTATCCACTGCTCCTCTACAAATGGAGGCTCTGCGGTGAAGTCAAAATCAATCATCGGTGACCAGCAGTAGTGGGCAGTAGCGAAATTGGTAGTGATGACTAATACAATTTGCTTAACCCTCTAAAAGCACTGTAGCACATTAGTGGCTACGTGAATCAACAGAAGGACAGTGTATAGAATACAGCTGCTTGCACCATTAAGGCTTACTGTAGTCTTATTCGCGATGACGCACTTCGACGTCCTGTTCCAGCCAGCAAAACAGATGTCGAAGTGCGTCATTCCGCGGGCACGTTAATAAAATAAGCCTTGTGCGGGATACGAACTGAGGACCGCAGAATGTCCAACGACAACCACCCAGACCAATACACCACCTTGCTTCCTTTGGGACACTTCTTGGTCATGTCCGGATTACTTGGATCAGCCATCTCAGACAGTCGAAGTTGGTGTCCGTACACTGGATCTGGCCTTCCGGCCCCTCAAGAGCCTGATGTCCGGATTCTGGGATCAAACTTATTGGCCAAAATCTACCGTTCATGTCCGGATTTGAGATCAATCATCTTAGTGTATTATCCAGGGTCCTGGGGTAGGGTTCTGGCCAGCTGGGTGGGATGACATCATTGTGGGGATCATCAGGAACCACAGATCAGATATTGATGGATCTGGGGGATGTTCCTGGAATTGATAGATTGATGGATGGGGTCCAGGATGGGTGGGGTAGGCCCTATTAGGGCGCATTTTTGATCAGGTGATCACTGGGCAGGATGGGGTGGGCAATAATGAATGCTGCTATTGGGGATGGTATTGGGAGGGGTGATAACTTGTTTTATGTTTTTTTGGGCTGGGAATTCAGTGGTGTAAACGGTTTTTTAATAGCTTCAATAGTTAAGGAGATATTAAGAGATCTATATGTATTAGAAGCGTGGCGCAAAAATAGCAGTTTTTGTACTCATGCCTATGGCCTGTAGCTTGGGGGTCCTTTAGAGGTACCATAGATCGATGTCTGACGCAATTCCTAGGTCATTCCATCCATGGGTTCAAGAGATATACCAGGTCGACTAAATCAGGCTTCTTGGGGGTATAGCATGGGAACCTGTAATCCTGGGGACTTAGGACTTTGATACTTCGTTTATACTAGTAGTAGACCTCTATTGGCAGTGGGGACAGGCTACCCAACCCATTAGCCCATCTATAGGTAGGTCCTCAATGCTGTATTAGCCATTTTCGCATTTTTGCTTATTTAATATATAGCAGCTGGCCTAAATTGGGACTAGCCACCTTCAGACACTCATTTATGACTATTCTACAAAAG
>QLPD01003655.1:0-11256 GCA_003314085.1 Hymenopellis raphanipes
TTAGGGCTGGAAGAGGTTATGCACTGGATGGAGAGGACATCGTGAAGGCTCTTTCATCTGGACAAGAGGTAGGATTTGTTTGATTGGCCATTTCGGAGTCCTTCATGTCGCTAATCTATTAATCTAGGGCATCAAAGTCCTTGGAATGAAATGCACCTCTTATGATCACGCTTTTGTGGAGGAGCTCATTGCCAAACGACGCCACTGGACGCCTAAGCCTAGAAAAGAGAGGAACGAAAAGAAGTTGGAGCCTAGTGCTAACTCAGCCCACAGCCATTCTCTGACGACGAATACGCACCCTAAAGCTGAGGACACTGTTGATCCCGGTCCCTTGTCATCGCGCAAGCTCAGGAGGACACGCCGACTCAATCTCAGCATCGCCTACGGAGAGTACCAAGACATCAACGACGATCCGTCATACGAAGCGGGCGAGTCGTCTGGTGGAGAAGACTGACACTGCCTCGTTACTGGGATAATGTATTAGCTACCAGAGCCTTTTCAAAGTTTAGGACAATAACAACTCACTCTTTCAGTTAATAGAATGTTCCACGGCTAAGAACCCAGACTCTCGTATCCGTAGGTCTTTATCCAGACCTGGATTGCAGTGACGGTTTCGTGACGCGCTCATCAGGAGTGGTTAAAATACAGCTCTCTGAGCATATTTGCCATGTTCAGGTAGACAGAACAAACAGGGCGGGAGCCGTTCTCGTCGAGAAGACGAAGATAGTCGTTAAACATGAGGCAATCCCAGCTTATTCCGAGGGCGGAACGCCGACCGCTTCAATCTCATTTCCTCTTCATTGCCTTCAACACGCACTCCTTCCTAGCTTCCATTGCCATCTTAGCCAGAACCGCGTATACGTTGGGTGTAATGAACCTCGCGCCCATTAAAACCACTGCCAGGCAAAGAAGGATAGGCTGAACAGATAACGGGAGTACGCCAAATATCAGCGGCTCAAGGACAACTTCCGTAAATGGAACCCGCATTTGTTCCGAAACGCGGTCAATTGGTGGAGTAAAGACGCCCGAATGAACGGCGTGTATACGCGCGTATTTGACGCGTTCAAGAACAGCTTCCGGTGGATTGTAGAGGGTAATGGAAAAGTCTGTTGGATACTGTAAGGGAGTGAATAGTAAGGTAGAATGGACAGATGAATGTAAACCTACACTGGCCGCCCAAGATATCCTGAGTGTAAACTTGTCATACGTGGTCCAAGAACCACCGGTATCTAGAAAGAACCAGAGGTCCCCTGCGTGTCCTCCTTCGATGGCTTCATTCATAAGTATAGTCGACTCGATTTCGTTGGCGCTTGCGCTGAGTTTGATGGGGAACTGTTCTAGTCTGGTACGCAACGTTTAGTCGATCCATCTCACTGACTAGCAACTCGACATACTGGAAAGGGGGCGCTCCAGCTCCGATGCTAAAATTTATGATTTCTGTGTTGCAGGCGACGAGAGAGACCCAGCCCAGGAGCAGAACGGCGGACGCAAGACCTGGGATCATGGAGGTAAGAGGCAGACGATCGAGTTGCCGGCGGCGTTACACTTTAATTTCCTACCTCCACAATGAAATTCAAGAGGAAAAAGATTTCTCGTCTTAGTGGCCTCGAACTGTCAATTGCTCTTCAATCATTACAATCTCTAGCAAAGACATTGATTGTTGAGGAAGAAACTGAAGAACCTGACACCGATGAGAAAGGGGACCAGTTTTTGGAGCATCTGACTGGCTTAATGCATCTAATGGAATCTCGTTTAGCAGAACTTCAGGTGCACTATCGGTTATTTGGTTTCCCGCTTGCTAATGTACTATCGTTAGTCCTTCACGTACTCTAACGTGAACGGCGACAGTCTCAAAACCGCCTTGCTAGTTGAGCAAGAGGGATTCATACAACTACGCCGTCAAGACATGCCCGCACTTCTGGCATCGACTACTAAGCTCGGCGCGCAAGATGTATGGTCATCTCCGACCATGTACCGGCATTTGCAGAGGCTCGAGACGCTTGTGCCCCGCCAGGTGAGAGTTACTGCCGTTCTGGATTTATCAGATCTCAACTCTTATCAGAACGAAGCAGGAGCGCGTGCTTGGATTGACACTCTCTTCTTTCGAGCGTCTGCGATGATTCAGGATGACCGGGACCGTCAACTGGTTTTGACCATGAAACAGCCCATACCATCTAAACATCACTCGCAGAGCATCAGCTCGATCTCTGGTCGTGTGGACTACACTGCGGTAGTTGCTACTCCGCCATTGGCAGGTCAGACTCCGCTTCCCAGCTGTTGAACTCCGTCTAAATAACATCCACAGCCACGTTATTAGCCGGCGTACAAATCACAAATGTTCACAGACTTTCATCTGGTTTCTTTGTCGTGGAAGCTAAACAGTCAGCTCTAACAGACTACATTCCCCAAGCAGTGACCGAGATCTATGGTTGCGCCAAGATTCTTAAGTGTGCCTATTGTCCCCAAAGACGGACGGTACATGCTAACCACTCTCAGTAAAAACATTCTCCGTGGTGCGCTAACTGATGGACGATCCTGGATTTTCATCATCGTTTATCGCAATGAAGATGGCATTGGTGGTACGTGGAAACAATCACCGCCCATTCACTTGCGCATCGGTGAAGGGGAAGATGGCCTTCCCGAAGTTCTCTCGCCCGGGCCAGACACCATTGCAGGCATTCTGTCATACTGGGTGGGTCATTCTGAGTCCTGTTTGAGTCTACATACCGATCTAATGAAATATACAGATTGTGCATAGCTTTGAAGATATTTCGTCCGACGATTGGTTTACTAAGGATTAGCGCGAGGTGACCCCAAGATAATACACCAAACATGTAGACTGTACTAGTATTGTACTCAAATTGTTAGCCAGAGGTGAGTAGCATAAGTGTGCTTTACATTGTTATCTCGTGGCGGGGCGTATTTCAACGGTCGCCATCGAATATCCTGATCATGAAGGCGCTGCGATACACATCGGGAGGCAGAAAATTGAACCAATTAGTGCAACCTTAACCAATGGCACCCTTGCTATTTTGCTACTACGACTAGGTATCTCATTAAATATTACTGAGTACATGCGAAGCGCTGTTCGCATGTATTCGCGCATTGCTTGTAGATACTGTTTTGAGGCATAGCAAAAGGTGTGTTGATCCAGCTAGATTAGCGCACAATGGAGAGAATTGGACCATCTAATTATTCCTGACTCACCCAAGGCAATATCATGTTATCTTCGACAAGTATCTCCAAAGCAACACATTCCAATGGACATTACCAAATGGAGTGTTCAATGCCAACGACATTCTTGCCTTTTTTGGAGTCTGAACTTTCAAGCGCCACATAAGGACCATCAACTTTGGCCGCCATCAGAACAATGGACGGCCATCCCAATTTGGGTCCATTGTTGTTGTTGCACAGCCCTGAACCCCCACTTGCATATAAAAGGACGCGCATCTCAGTGTGGCCCCCATTCTTGCTTTCGTCTACACCACCATTATTCCCACACACACTCTCTCACTCGATCGCCCACGACTACCTAGGACAACGACGACGACACTTCGACGACGCCTCAATTTGCGATTTTACGCAGGACGCCACGCCGGACGAAGTGCCGACACCCGACTCCATTCTGTGCGTGCGTTTCTTAACTGCTTGGGCTGATAAACTTAGACTCACCCGCCTCAAGAACACCATCGGCTGGACGACCGACCGCCACCTCACGAATAGCTCCGCAAGTCGACCGCTCCGATCCTCAAGCCACAATTTACCTTCAGCGCCGCAAGCCGACCGACGACACGTTACTCCTGCAAATCGACCGACTCTTCTCTATATTTTTTCCGACTCTTGCTCCGACAAGCCGACCGACGACCCGCTATCCTGCAAGTCGACCGCTTACGACCACGCCACGCTTGATTCTCAAGCACGACTCGCGCCTTCGATTCCACAAGCGACCGACGACATGTTTATCCCACAAGTCGACCGCTCCCTCGCCTCGCTATGGACGATATTCGCATCCACAAGCCGACTCGACTTCCTCAAGCACGATTTCTTGGAGTTCGACGCTGTTTACACCACGAAGGTGAGGTCGGAGTACTGCGGCACGCTAGACGGACGAACGACCTGTCCCGAATTCTACGACCGAATTAACGACCACGACCGTCAAGACGAACGACTGACGCACCGAATTTTAAGATGAGGACAAGGTGAGTGTATTCAGTTCCATCACAAGATTTCTGAGCACTATCATAGGATACGTCCTCAGTGCGAAGAAGGTGAAGTTGTGCTTGCATTCCAATCAGAGTCAGCACTAATCTCCGTTACGTCAAGGTGCATTTTCTTCATCGAGTCGTCGGTGGGGACTACTGGATCGTACTGAGTATTAGTCGAGTCTTCCGTAGCAGGGTCAATTGTTTGGTAGGTAGGCAGGTAGGTAAAATGGCAATGTTCATTTGTCGAGTTATCGTTCAGTTTGAGATAGTGTGTTGTAATAGCGCCCCGTGAGAGGAAAGTCCCCCACGTCCTGAGAACCAAACCTAGCAGCCTGCAGGAGCCCCTGGAGCGGGCGATGCGCGTTGGGACTGCTGGCTAGGCCGCCGGTACCCGCATTGACAAGAAGGATGGCGGACCAGTACGATGTACATGTTATGAGATGCATAGCTTGCGCTTCGGCTAGATGAGAACATGTAGTGACAGGCTGAAAATCTCAATTTGTGTAGTATAAGGAGTGGTGTGATAGCTAATGGTCGTGTTTACCCCATCCGCAATTGTACCCTTCAGGAATCATAGGTGGATGTTCCTCGAAAAACTCCTGCACAAAGTCTGCCACTTCCGTTGATGCCAAAATCTCCAGAATTCGATAGAGAGCATCAGCCGCGAAGGAGTAGTTCCACTCTGCGCAATGAACCTTCTCGTCCTCATGACGCCGGACATCCGCTTCACAAACAATGTCCATGAGCTCATGAAACATCCCACTCCGTCGTGTTCCTCGAGTCTTGTTATCAGGATCCCAGAATCGGTCCAGTAGGATTGCTGGTCCAAACTATCGAGACGCATTAGTATGGAACATATACGGAAAAGCTCAACGAACCCTCATGTACCACTTTAAAACACGTTGGCGCCCTTCTATCATGGTGTGATGTTTCCGTCGATATTTTTCCAAATCCTCCTTTGCTTTCTCGTCACCAGCGACCAGTTTGGCTTGAATTCGAGGATATAGAGCTGCAAAACTTGCCGAAATGAGTTTCGTTTTGTGTTGCCGACTGCCAGGTCCGGACATATGCTTCTGCCAATCAAACATGAAGCGGAGCGTTTGGACAGTGCGAATGACATAGTGGATGAACTGGTCCGCCGCGCTAGACTTGAACTGGTTATTGATCGACTGGCAAGAAATGAGATTGGATCATATTGACAAGTCCGCAACTGACCTGGTCAAGTTGGACAAGACGCATCACAGTATCCTGGACACTGCCAATCTCACGCGCCCGAACACAGAGAGCATTTAGAGTAGACCGCGAGACGACAATATCATTGAGTTGAGACTGCCACACCTTGCCGGCAACGCGAAATCCAGTTATAAGACGAGTGATGGCGGTGATCTCAGAGGCAACAAGGGAACCACGAGGAGGATAGTCAAGTAAAACTTTTTTGAAGTCTTTGGCAGAAAGATGGCAGTCGTTCCAGTGAGTACGGATCTCGTCGTTGTAGAGTTTCTTGGCGGGTGTCTGGTATTGATTGATTAGAGGAACTATATCAAAACCAAGACACACTTGAAAAATGAGCAAGTTAACTTACAGGCGCCACAGAAGAGCGTATTTCCTCTTTCTTCGCGTTGGGCTCCACCTCAGTTGCAAAAACGCTGGCTTCCGAATCGTGTTTGGCCTCCTCCTCATCAGGACACTTCATGACAACGTCAGTGTCATTGCTTCCTTCTGATTTACCTGGTGATCTCCTTTGTCCTGCGAAGCCGGTATTGGGAACGAGCTAAGAAACATAATCAAAGTTCACTGCGTTACGAATGACTTGACAGCGCGATCACCTACGTGAGATGGCGGCTCCTCCTCTTCGGAAGAGACCAGATCTATTACTTCATGCTGGGCGGGCGCGAGGGAAACAACAACTGGTGTTGATCGCAGTGTAGGCTAGTACGTGGCATGCAGCGTTGATGTGCGTTTGAATCTGGCTATAGACGTACGAAGTTATCGACGTCTATTTCAGAGCCACTGTCATGATTTTGCAGTCGTTTCCTTTTCCTTGCAGGCTCCGGCTATATGTAACATTCCATTCCACCAAGCAAGGACTGGCAGAAACGAAATATATACCTTCACCTCCTGCGAACGAGTTTCAGAGCGAACCGGCACCATCTATTAAACATAATGAATATCAGACACGTCAGGAAGATGGTGTGAGGCAAACGTACATTTGTGCATTGACAGTGTTCCGTGAGATGCTCTACCATGCGCTTCGACTCGCCAAGTTCTCTCTCCAAATCTCTCCGCTGCAATTTTAGCTGTTCATTCTCAGAACGAAGACCGGACGCTTCGCGTTGCATGCCATCGCGTTCTTGTCGAACTTCTAGCAACGAACTCCGCAAGTTCTGATTCTCAGCGCGGAGGTATTGAACATTCTCCAACGCCGCCATTGGAAATGATATGGAAGATGGTGGTTCAACGTCAACGTTCAAGACGCCAACGATTACATGAGATAGCCCCTGATCTGCCCTGTTGCCTACGCTCTCGCGATAGTTCTCCTCAACCTCCTCCCGTCTATAATCCAGACGCACATCTACAATCTTCACCACTTCTTCCTCCGCTTCCGCCTCCTGCATCGCCTTCCGTCTATCTACGACCTTGATCCTAGGAAGCGCCACATGTCCGCACTCTATCGGAATGAGATTCCACACCACCTTCTCCTCAGAGCCAGGAAGTAGGATAGGAATACGGCCATTGCGTATGCCTGCTATGACGAAACCATCTGACGGGTCGAGCTCGACGTGCACTGTAATATTAGCGGCTCGCGAAGGATGGTTGTTGCGGATGACAAGACTGAGGGGAATGGTTTGGTGTAATCGAGCTGTTGGCGCAATATGCAATAAACCAATAAGCCCATCTGTCGGAGGCCGAAGAGATGGAAGTGACACGGTGCTCTTTGACGCGGGACCACGCGTGCCGTCCTTATGAATCCTTGAAGCGTTTTAGAATATAGCAAAATGGTGAAGAGAAGAGATGATTCTGATCTTCTCCAATGTATTGTGTATTCGGCCGCGCTTGGTATAGCAGGCGAGGGATATTCAGTAGGCGATAAACTAATACGGCACCAAGCGGAGAACTGATCGCCCGGAAGGTACTCTGAAGGAAGGTCACTGTCGTCGTCGTCGTCCGAGGATGCTTCAAGAACTTTGGCCTCGTCGTTATCCTACGAACACTCAATCGGTGAGGTACCGGAATGGACGAAGGAAGCCTACCTGTCGCTGAAGTGTCACTCTTTCCATCTCTATACTCCAAGGACTCGATCATAAGATTCACCTCAGCCTCTCCGCCTTGTCCGCCATCCCAGAAGTCCTCATCGAAGGATCGGAGGTCAGCTAATCCCATCCGATCCTTCAGCGACCGCCGATACACCACATCGTGAGTGATGTTCAGTGCTGCGACAGTAGGTACCACGAGAGTCTTCATAACCTCCGAGACGTCTTCAATGGGCTCCCCGTTGAAACTCTTCTTAGATCTCGACAATAAAGAAATATCGAGTATACGGTCTCCTGCACCACCCGTGCTAGTAAGATGTAAGACTTTCACGGAGTTCTCTCCAGGTGAGAGCGTTCCAAAGGGGACACCTTTGATGAAGCTCGAAGAGGATTCCCCATCGATAGTGATCGAGTTAACTAGAGCAATCGTTAGGCACAGTCCAGGATTCAAGAACACTATATTCTGACCAGCATCGTCAACCTCCGTTGGTTGGAGGAGAATATCCACAAAGACCTCGAGGTCCTGATCATCCACATTAGTCACCTCAATCGTGATAGGATATTCTTCGTCTATACACGCAGGTGAAGGATGGGCGAGATCCAATTCAACACTGTGAGATCGATATCGAACACTACAATTCGAAAGAACGTCAGCTTTACATTGGGCGGCAGATGCTTGCACTCACAAAACCGAGGATGGATCTTCTCGCTTTATATCAATGAACCGTGGAGGCGATACGCACGACAGCCACCTATGTGATAGCGGCCGAGGGGAACCGGTTCGGGAACTGGTTGGGTCCAAAGGGATCTGAATGTTCCAAGCACCGTGCACCAGTGTCAAGAGTAACTCTTCTACTCTGAGAGTAGTCGGAACATGAGAAACCATAGTGCCTGATAAAATCAAGCTGGAGCCCTGATGCCACCTTAAGCTAGTCTCGAGCGTCTTTGCCTCGTCCGACAAGGTTCCCAAGCTTAGATAGCGGTTCGAGATATTGGAACTCTCCCCGTCGACATGCTGCAGAGTAATGGGACTAGTCAGAGACGTGAATGGTAAATCGGAAATTGCCACATCTTCTGGAGCGGTTATTGTCAACTGGAACGCCGCCGACTTTGACTTCCGTTTGCCAGAAAACGACATCACAATCAACTACAGTCAACGTCAGCGAACAGAACACTAAAAAGACATATCACACTTGCAAATCGGTTGTGACTCTGATGAGTCGATTAGGATAGGCTCATCAGGCGTTGTCGGAACTGTGCTCTGGAACATCACTTAATTCGTGTTTAAACACCGTGTGATGCTCAAGATGTACCTTCAAAACCTGACGAACAAGATGACTGAAGCACCGAATTTCAAGATGAGTCCAGTACAGGTGAGTGTATTCAGTTCTATCACAAGAACTCCGGTGGATTGTAGAGGGTAATGGAAAGTCCGTTGGATACTGCAAGAGGGTGAATAGTTAGATTGGAGAGATGAATGTAAACCTACACTGGCCGCCCAAGATATCCTGAGTGTAAACTTGTCATACGTGGTCCAAGAACCACCGGTATCTAGAAAGAACCAGAGGTCCCCTGCGTGTCCTCCTTCGATGGCCTCATTCATAAGTATAGTCGACTCGATTTCGTTGGCGCTTGCGCTGAGTTTGATGGGGAACTGTTCTAGCCTGATACGCATCTCACTGACTAGCAACTCGACATACTGCAAAGAGGGCGCTCCGTCTTCAACGCTAAAATTTAGGATTTCTGTGTTGCAGGCGACGAGGGAGACCCAGCCCAGGAGCAGAACGACGGACGCAAGACCTTGGATCATGGAGGTAAGAGGCAGACGATCGTTGCCGACGGCATTACACATTAATTTCTTACTTCCACGATGCGCGCTACGGTCGACCAGGCTCAAGATTGCGTGTATGACTGCGCCCTGGCACATAGACTCTGGAATCTCTACTTAAGACCTTTTGGCAACCTTGACTTTGCTGACGGACTACTGCGCTCTACGATTTGAAAGACTTCGCGCCTGGGTAGTAATACAACACTTGGGGACACTATCTCAAACTGGACATCGCGCGACGACTAAACACATAATATTACATTATACACTTAGACTGTTATCCTTGAAGAACATTGGTAGGAATGGCGATTCCAAGACTGGAAGAAGATAATTGATCCTTGACATAACGAGGATTAGTGCTGATTCTGACTGAAATCAAAGAAGCACTTCACCTTCTTCGCATTTAGGACAGGTCCTGTGATAGTGCTCAGAAACTAGTGTGATGAAACTGAATACACTCACCTTCTTTTGGTCCAAGGCCTTAAATCGCGCGAGTCTTTCTCGCTTGACGATCCTGGTCATTAACTCGGTGGTCCATAAAGCTTGAAGCTGGATCGGTTATGCATCTCGCGCACAGTAGATCATCCTTATGGTCTCGTTGTGGAAGTAGCGTCGAACTCGAAGAAAGCGTGCTTGAGGAAGTCGGGTTGGCTTGTGGATGCGAATTTCGTCCATAGGGGGAGCGGTCGACCTGCGGAAGATCGTGTCGTCGGTCTTCTTGTGGATTCGAAAGTGTGGCGTAGAGGCGGTCGGCTTGTGGGAGAGCATGTTGTCGGTCGGCTTGTAGGAGCGAGAGTCGGAAAAATCGTAGACGGTAGTCGGTCGACTTTCGGGAAGAACGTTTCGTCGGTCGGCTTGTAGAGTGGAAAGTGACTAGAGGCGGTCGGCTTGCGGCATCGAAGTAATTGTGGCTTGAGGATCGGGGGCGCACAGCGGGCGACTTGCGGAGCTATTCGTGAGGTGGCAGTCGGTCATCCAGCCGATGGTGTTCTTGGGGTGGTTTAAGTTTATCAGCCGCTGACCAAATAGTCAAGAAACGCACGCATAGAATCGAGTCGGGTGTCGGCACTTAGTCCAGCGCAGCGTCCTGCGTAAAATCGAAGATTGAGGCGTCGTCAAGGTGCCGTCGTCGTCGTCCTGGGTGGTCGTGAGCCAATGAATGAGAGGGAGTGTGCGGGAATAATGGTGGTGTGAACGAAAGCAAGAATGGGGGTCCACACTGAGAGCGCGTCCTTTTATATGCAAGGGGGGGTTCAGGGCTGTGCAACAACAACACAAGGACAATGGACCCAAATTGGGATAGCCGTCCATTGTTCTGACGGCGGTCAAAGTTGATGGTCCTTATGTGGCGCATCAAAAATCCAGGTTCCAAAAAAGGCAAGAACGCTGTTGGCATTGAACGCCCCATTTGCTAACGTCCATTGTCGTGAGGATGCTTTTGCCTTTGGGATGCTCAGATTGACAGGAACAATTGAAGACTTTTCGACAGGACTTGGGCAATATTGCCTTGGATCTTATGCTTGAGTCAGGACCAGCCTTGTCAAGGCTACAAATTTTCTCGTCGAGCCCGCGGCCCCTGGCAGTCAGTGTTCTTAGAGTCTTCCATTAACAGATTAAAATTCATTGGTCGAGTCGCCGCCACGTTTGAAATACCCAGTGTGGGATGTGGCGTTGTGTGCAAGCAATATTCTTTCTCGTACTGGGATGTCTAGAACTTCGATGTACATAGTGGTACTGGCGACCCACAGCCACTTCAAAGGTGTGTTCACGCATGACTAACCAGCGATAGGTTGAAAATCTAGATTGACATCATAGAGCGAAGGCAAGGTGAGTTAACAATATCTTGGTGGCTTTACTTAGTAAACCTCAACTCATTCCTGGCGCGCTTTTATACTGACAATCGTTAACATTGGGTGGAAACTATTTGATATTGGGAGGAGACTATTTTGATGCTTTTTAAATAGGATGTAAG
>QLPD01003660.1:0-17218 GCA_003314085.1 Hymenopellis raphanipes
GATCAATTTACGCGTGCCTGCAAACGATCATGTTCGGGCACAGGACTCCGACGGACAAATGACGATGGGTTGCAGCGTACCACCGTGTCCAGAAAGGAGCCAGTTCCAGCTGTTGGCGAGCATACTCATGAAAAGATAAGATGTACAGTCTCCTGAATTCATTCTTTCCGTTTGGTTTTTTAGCATTGTGGATGTCGGACAGATGGAGTGCGGTCCAAACTTTTTTGGATTTCGAATACTTCGCCAGAACGAGGCTGTTCAGGATGCGTCGGATCTGTTAGTTGATAGTCCACGTTCAAGTCGTCGATGTCCTACACGGAACGTGCCAGCGGAAATTGCCGAACGTTTCTTCTGTTCAACCACCACTTGACCACCACGATATCGATGCTGGGCTTGGATGACCTCACTAGCATTCAAGGAGTTTGTTTACTATAAGGTGTTGTGGGAGCATGCAAGCGGTGTGTCTCAGAATTACCGCTCGAAAGACGGTAATGTTTCATTGCACATTGCAGACGTATTCAAGAGTAAGTGCTACGCGTTGCGATAGAGCCAACGGTTACGTTCTGTGACACAAGCATCCCGCGCGTTCACAACGCGACGCGCTACTTGCTACCTGGCTCGTTCACCTCAGCCTCCTGTACATCGTTTCTTTTCTGTAGTAGTCTCTCCTAGTGGATCTACAAAGATGATCGATATCGCGCCTCGATAAAGCAAGCTTGGTTGAGACATAATTGTCGCCACATTACGGGAACAGGAATCTTCTCCATTTTACGTGCTTCATTTCTCATAGTCCTTACGCCACAACAACGGAAATTAGTTCCCGATGTCGATTACCTGTCACGTCGCGATTTGAAGGTACGTTCGGTGTCTTTACTACCTCCTATCTCAGAATTGACCTTGTGTATCTATTCCTCCCGGTCGCCAGGTGTTCATTCTTCTTCATTAAGAAAGTCGAGCGCTTCGGAGAAACCTTGGCAGTATGCGCAGAACCGACCTCGTCCCGGTATCCGGGCCGGGCAATGTTAAACCATCTGATCCTCCTAGTGCTTTCAATCTACAGCCGCCGCGCGTTCATCTTGTCCACCATCTTCCACAACTTACCACTGTACACGATGGCCTCCATTCACATCGATCCTGCACGTGTCATCGCGCCTGTTGATCCTCGCATCTATTCAGGCTTCACTGAGCACATGGGCCGATGCATCTACGGTGGAATTTACGACCCAGGGAACCCCAATGGCCTCTCCGATCCCAAGACAGGCTGGAGATTGGATGTCATGGATGTCTTGAAAGAACTCAAAATCCCAATCGTCCGTTACCCCGGCGGGTATTTAAAAGGTTCTTTGAGTGTCAACGACATCGTTTAACGCGCCTTCTATAGAAACTTTGTGAGCAGCTATCGATGGCAAGACGGTATCGGACCCAAGGAATTACGTCCCCGGAGACCAGAACTTGCTTGGCTTTCGGAGGAGAGCAACCAATTTGGTACGGACGAGTTCATTGCTTGGTGTCGCGCCCTGGGAACGGAACCGTACATTTGTCTTAACATGGGTACGGGCACCTTGGAGGATGCTTTGGCTTGGCTCGAGTACTGCAACAGGTAAAGTCGTTTGTTACTGCGTCCAGGGATCGCGTTCACAGACCACTTCAGCTCAGCGAATACGTACTACGCGAATCTGCGACGCAAGAACGGTCACGAGGAACCTTATAAGGCCAAGTACTGGGCTTTGGGTTAGTTTCGGAGATTCTACGCAAACAGGCTTGAACTCATTATGAATCAGGTAATGAAGTATGGGGACCTTGGCAAGGTTTGAACACCGCCAGCGCCGTGCAAAGTTTGAGCATCTAACATTACTATTTTAGTTGGACAGATGGAGTCTCAAGATTATGCTAAGAAGGCGTATCAATGGGCAAAAGCCCTGAGGCTTTTGGATCCCTCCATTGAGCTCATCTCTTGTGGCGGTAACGTGTAATCCCGCACTCGATTCGAGTTACTCATATACGTGCAGAAACTGGATTCGCCGACTGGGATCGAGTCACGCTTCGGAAACTCGCGCCTGTTGTGGACTATCATTCTATTCACAGTTCGTGTTCCTATTCGATGTCGCCTTTTCGTATTTATCACTTCTACTAGTATACACTGTTAGCGAGGGAAAGCACGCTGTCAATGCTATGGGCCGTACGTGGTATGATTGTCATGGAATATTGTCTTATTTCATCAAAAGCCGCTGCCGCTGAGAAGGCTCTCGACATCACGAAGTCCCTCATTGACCTAGCGAAGATTGAAGGAGGCCTCGACAAAGATATTACCGTGTACGTTCACCTAATTGCGCCACATTCTTTCCGAGCTGACCGAGTCTTTAGATGCTTCGATGAGTGGAATGTTTGGTATGTCTTTTGCTTCAAGTCTAGTTTTAGCAATCTGATGATTCTTGGAACCTAAGGGATCCCATACGCGGTAAGCACCTTTCTGGCATCCACGGGTGTATTATTGATGTGTTCGTTCTTTAGCTCCTGGGGAGAAGGGCGCCGAGGAACATTATGACTTGTCAGATGCGATCGCTGTTGCTTCTTGGCTAAACGTCTTCGTCCGAAAGGCTGACATAGTTAAGATTGCTTGTATCGCTCAGTGGGTGTCCTTCAATTCCAAAGACTTCTCATATACTGAGCATCGTCCAGATCAGTCAATGTCATATCCCCCGTGAGTCCATCTCTGTCCGAGATTCCCGCGTTTGAACATCGATTCTAGATTATCACGTCGCCGCAGGGCCTATTCAAGCAGGTAAGCGACTCATTCCGGTTTCGAGTCTTACACTTGCTGAAACCGGAGCTAGACAACGTTCTACCCCCTCCACCTTTTCACCAACCTCATGCGAGGATTGTCTCTCAACATACACGTCAATTCTCCAAGCTACGATGGTCCCACCGTGCCAACATGGATCAAGCAGCTTGACAAGTATGAACCGGAGTCCAGCAAGCTAACCAAATTCATCGACGTCAGCGCTGTATATGTCGCTGATGCTAAGGAGGTTCGGGTTGCAGTTGTTAACAGGCATGACACCGAGGACTTTACTGTTCCATTTGTGTTCGCTCGTGACGTGGACGTTGAAGGCCAGGTCAAGGTGTATGAGGTCTGGGGTGAAGAGCTTGGCTTCTCGAATGGGTTTGACGGAGAAAAAGTGAAAACGGTAGAGAAAACGATTAACTGGGAAGGAAAGTACCTTTTGAAGAAGCACTCGTTCCAAGGTAAGACTTACAGAGCAATGTCGTGGCACAAGACATCTGATTTTGTCGGCAGTTCTTGTTTTCAAGCTGAAGTAGATTACGGAAACCTGAACTGGGTCGGAACATGTACGATACACGACACGCCTGTATCTACATCCGTCGTCTTAGAGCGGAGAGTTCCCCTTTAGGAACTTTCTACACGTCTATTTGCATTTCTGTTGGCGTTTAATTAGTTCGTCAGTCACTGAGTACTGAGTCAGCACATCAAACAATGACACTCATCCACATGTACCCAAGCCTCTCGGCGGCCTCCTTGTGTCCTCCTCAGCTTTGCACAGTATGGTGCTAACGAACACGATACTCCGGCATGCGCTCATCGCCTGATACAGCCGGTCATATAGTCCCAGCATTGGTTCTTGTATGCACGGTCGTATGCACTTCGAGCAATCATCGTGTGGAGAAATCACGGAAAATTCCCAGCTGCGTGGACAAGAGTGGGCCTCTATTGCCCCCGCATCTAGGCACTCTTCCCCGCTCAAGTTGCCCCATGACCCCTCCCTGCTGTCGGTCGCGTGCAACGGTCCGCCCGGAGTGCTCACTGTCGAACGCACAAAAAGACGCGAGGAAGGTCATCTGAATGTTGAGCTTCTCTTGCGTTCCTTGCGACTTTAGCCATCATGCCTCTCCCACCGAAAGTCTATACTTGGCTATGCGGACTGTTCGCTAGTGTGTTTTTTCGACCTTGCGGGAGCGTATGTATAGTGCTTCTGACGCTTCTTTCAATTAGGTCTGGGGAGTATCATCTTTGGGTATGATCTCGGTGTCATTGCTGGTGTCTTGGCTGCGAAGGACTTTGCCGTATGTTGCTGTATTACCAAATGGTTGAACTTCGTTGACTAACAAGGTGTTAGAGCGTTATGGGCCCAAGATTCAGCAATGACGGGTTAGTCGGTCTCATTGCGAGTATCTTTGGTGAGTAACACGCGTCAATATGCACCCATCATTGAGTTAACCCGACATTCAGTACTGGGATGGTACGTCGTCGTGTGAATAGACAAAAAAACGCGACTTAGCCCGGACGTCTAGCTTCTTTGGCATGTTCCCTGTCGCTTGGCTGGCGGACAAGTGGGGACGTCGCCGAACTATCATGTTTGGCTCAGTCATCTATATGTATGTCTTCGTGCCTTCGCAAGTGAGATACCATTAGCTCAACACTTGCTCCAGTCTCGGTGGTGCTCTACAGACTGGCGCCAGGAATATGGATATGATGCTTGCTGGCCGTTTCTTCGCTGGTATGTTAACTTATGAAGGAAGTTTGGTCAGGTTCAAGTTCTTATTCACCTCCAGGATTCGGGTCTGGAATCATGTCCGACATGGCTCCTCTGTACCAAGCCGAGATTGCCCATCCCAGTATTCGTGGTCGTCTGACTACGCTTCAGCAGTTCATGTTGGGTATTGGAGGTAGGGCTCTTCACGTTTAGTTGCCTGACATTGATTTACATTCTATTCAGCCTTCACTGCTTCTTGGGTCGTGAGTTCACTCTACATGTTGCCTCTCATCTCTCTCATTATCGTGTAAAAGACATATGGCACTGCGAACAGTTCTACTACCCAGAATTCACAATCCGAGTGGAGGATTCCCCTAGGTATCCAGGTCAGTCGTGCGGTTTTCGTCGCTCCATACAATCTCAAAGCCGACATAGATTGTCCCGGCACTGCCTCTTCTTGCATTCATCATGTTCTTCCCCGAATCGTACGTCTATTAATACTTCCAGTGAGTTAAGAGATTCTGAACGAAGGGTAGACCTCGGTGGCTCGCTGAAAAGGGACGTATGGAAGAAGGTGGGCCCCGAAAGTCTATTCGGCGTGCGTGCCTAATAGTATATCTTATAGCTCAAGCCTGTCTGGCTCGTCTTCACGCTCAAGGCGACGTCAACGATCAGTTTGTTCTTGCTCAGATGGAGGACATCAAGAACGACATCCTCAAGGCTAAGGATATCGGTGAATCATCGTGAGCACATACCTTTGTATGAACGGCTGGTACTCACCAATTTACTACAGCTGGAGCGAGCTTTTCACTGTCCCCAGTAACTTCCGTCGCTTAAGCTTAGGGTACGCTAATACAATCAGAAGTTGCCAACGATGCTCATCACGTTCCTAGGTACATCCTCCAGTTCTCCGTACAGATGACTGGTGTTAGTGCCATCCAGTACTACTCGACCACTATCTTCACGACGATGGGTTTCTCGTCTCAGCGTGTGCTGCTATTCCAGTCCATCAATAGTGTTATTGCTCTGATTGGAGAGGCATGCTGTGTGCTCTGGGTCGACTCAACTGGCCGTCGCCGTCCGCTCATCGTTGGCAACGTTGCTTCTGGACTGTCGTTTGTCGTGGGTTCCATCCTCATGGCGCGCTATCCTGGTACCGTGGACAAGTGAGTCGTACCTTAAGCCTCGCAGCCTTAGTTCTTACCTCCATTGATAGTAATGCTGTGAGTATCCGCGGACAATATTCTAGACAATAGCTAATCCATTTGATCTGGTTCCTCCCCGGATAGGCACACTATGTGAGTGACTTCTATATATGTGTGGCGTCTGCACCGGCTCACTCCGCTATTAGATTTTCATCAGTGCGTCTAGGCTTACTTGAAGTATTTCTGATTAGACGTTGATTATTTTCTAGTCACGTAAGTTGGTCTAACGCGACGAGCAGACTCGCACTGACAAGCTTCTAGGACCTGGATCTTTAATTTCTTCTTCAGCGCTTGCATAGGTCCTCTGTCTTGGGCTTACCCGGTCGAGATCTAGTGCGTCGAGTCTCGATTTTCGCGGGACAGCTTCTCACGTCAATGGCTATAGCTCCACTCGCACTCGTGCCAAAGCCACGGCGATCACAAGTTCCTCATCATGGCTTTCCAACTTGTACGCTTTTCAGAATGGGACTGTGAACCTCTCTAATATAATTATTGTAGCTTCATTGCTGAGGTCACACCAAAAGCATTCAACAGAATCGGATGGAAGTGAGTGTCCGAACTTGACCTTTACGTTGATTATAGTTTACCGATTCCGCAGGTACTGTGAGTAATCGAACCGCTTGACTTGGTGCCTAACCTGAGGTTAACGTAGACCTTGTGTTCGCCATTTGCGGCCATACCAAGTAAGTTCATGTATACGCCATTCCAAAACTTCATTGGACATCCTGTAGCGCGTTGTTCATCTGGGCCTTCTACCCCGAAACCAGTGGACGTCGGCTTGAAGGTGAGTTCTGAAAGTACAACTTCCTGCCCCATGATCCCCATACATCGAGTAGAAATGGACGCTCTATTCGAGGACGCTCCGTTGTTCGTTCCTCGATCAAGCTACGTCAAGGTCCATAATCGCCACGAAGCGGAGAACCAACTACGCTCCGGTAGGTCGTCTCTGATGATCACTGTACCTATTCTGATGATCTTCTTCCAGGCGCCTTTGTTGCTGGGGAGCTCACCGAGAAAGCTGCCAATCGCGGCGAGCATTACGAACAGACGGATGAGAAAGAGTCCGTGTAGTTACGATATTCTGAACACGTTTATGATTTGCCTTCATCTGGTGAAACGAGAGGCCGTTTCTGTACAATATATAGTTCACGATATTTGGAGGTTCTGCTACGTGCTGTGCCTGAAGCTACGTACATTTTGATCTCGATCACTTTTTGGTTCCCTCCTCCATCTTCCTCTGAACGATGTCGTCAATATCGTCCGCTTCAAGCGGCTCCAGTCGAGAATCATCGCCCACCTCAACTCCAGCAACCAAACGCAAAAGAGCCGCAAGCGACTCGGAAGATTCTGATGCCAGCGAGTCTGAAGCAGAGCCTGAAAACGCGGAAGACGAAGAAGTTCCAGTCTTGTCCCATGCAGAAAAGAGACGACAAAAAAAGCTGGCGAAACAAGAGAAGAAGGAAGAACGGCCAACCAAAAAGGCCAAGCTGGATGTAACTACGAAACGGCAAAACTCTGTCTGGGTTGGCAATCTTTCGTTCAAAACAACGGAAGAGTCTTTACGGACAATCTTCGATGACGTCGGAGAGATTACTCGGATAAATATGCCTTTGAAACCTGCTACGCGCCCAGGCCTGAAGGGAGAATGTAGAGGGTACGTACGCCACCGGTACTTGTATCAAACTAATCAACGGGATAGTTTTGCGTATGTCGATTTTGCGACGCCAGACGCCAAAATCACGGCCATCTCATTATCAGAACGGCCCCTTCTTGGACGAAAGCTCTTGATAAAGGATGGTGAGTACTCATTTCGCGTCAAATATTTTCTTGAGTCTGACCTCGTATAAAGGTGATGACTTTACAGGACGACCTGCAGCCCCCGCTGTAGAGGGCGCAGACGACAATAAGCCCACTGCCCCAAAGACGCATTCCAAAACTGCTCAGAAAATCCTACGCGAACAAAAACAACCTCCCGCACCCACACTCTTTCTCGGCAACCTCGGTTTCGAGACCACGGAAGACTCTATACGGCAGCTCTTTGAGGCCCATCGTCATCCTAAAAAGAAGGAAGATGACGAGGAAAGTAAAGAAGTTTGGCTACGCAAGGTTCGCATGGGAACATTCGAGGATTCTGGTGCTTGTAAAGGGTAATGCATTTTTTTACATCTCGAAGTTCTTCGCTCATGATCTCGATTCTAGATTCGCATTTGTTGACTTCGCGTCTACTGAACATGCTACCTCTGCTTTGATTAATATCAAGAACCACTTCCTCGACGGGCGAAAGCTCAAAGTCGAGTATGCCTCTGCAGACGCGGTGAGACGAGGACAGCCCAAGCCCAAAATACCCAGGGACGAAGGCGTCTCGGATCGACGTCCCCGCGGCCAGAATAAAACGCGACGGCCGCCACGTTCACACGATGCGCGAGAGGTCCAGGCTGATCAGGATAAGGATAGCGATGCGGGGCAAACAAAGGGCCAGGCGATTTCTCATGTCCGGAGAGACAGGGACACGTCCACGCGACGAGGAGGTGGAGCAGGAGCAGGTGGGTTTGGGAAAAGCCCACGAAATAGACCTCGCCCCGGCGCGGCTCTAGCCCTCGCTCAGCGACAATCCGCCGCCATCGTTACGACAGCAAGTACCACCAGTAAAAAGATTACGTTCTAGTCGAGTTCGTTGACGTGTATCGGTGGCAATGGTCAATGTTCCGACTATTATGAACTTTTTTATGTACCGAATTTGAACAAATGGCAGGGGGAATAAGGTATGTTAGATGTGCATAGAACGTTTGTAGATGATAATAAGAAAGATAACGCCTCTAACCTGTCACATGTACACCTAAGGTATATCTCTGGTTGAGCCGCGCAGGGAAATCAATCCTCATCCATAGCCTCCTCCTGAATAACGCCGACCTCGTACTCTGCACAGACATCCCATCGTGACCCGTCGGCGGCTGCCGAGACGTACTTGACGAATCGCATCACCCGTTCGTCTCGTAGAACAAGCAGTAAGCGATTGAACCCGGGCTGGACAGTAAGCAGCGTGCTGTCCTCCTCCTCCTCGTCTGATACTGGCTCGGCGTGTTCCTCGTTCTCATCGCCATCTTCCACGATTGCTTCGGGGCTCTCGTGTTCGTCCGCGCCGTTGCTCGGACTTATGTGACCGTTGCCGTTGGTCGGGGCATCACCGCTAGATGTAGATGCGGTGGCGCCATTAGTGGCGGTGTCACCTGAAGCGCCCTTCGTTACATCACCGTGGGCGGTGTCGTTGCCGTTAAGGATGGCGGATTTTTTGTATGTCCCAGCTCGATAGACAGCCGGATCATCCTCCTCGTTATGAGGAGCCATGTAGCACTATAGAAAAAATTGCGCTAATAAGCAAACGAGAATGTAAATTTGCAAATACAAACCTCCCACCCGCCCCAAGTCCCAGTTCCCCATCCCCGCGGCTGAGGCTCCTGCGTCCTCCCCGCCCGACCTCGCCTCCCGTGGTCTTCCTCTTCCGTCTCAAGAACAGTCGGCGTCAGCCCAAGAACGACGTCCAGCCGGGCTTCACTCTCCTCGCTTGTGGCGAGCGTATAGTCTAGACCCGGTCGGAATCGTCTCGCCTCAACATGGTGCCTTAAGGGTAACAGTCTCGTAACGATGGCCATCCAGGCGCGGAAGGCGGGCGACGTGAACAGCTCGTCCTGCAGCACCCGCAGGATCTCAGACGGGGATGGGTGGGCAGAGAGCGGCGTTATGGACGTGGCAGGGCGGCCGGGGGTCGGGTGTACAAGGGTGCAGTAGCGCCACTTGTGTGGGGGACCTTGGACCGTCCAGGCACTCGAATCGGCGGAGGTGGATGATAAGCCAGATGTGTGAGGAGGTATCCGCCCTGCTCGGTCTGGTCCCAGTCCGTCCCGCATATCGAGGTCGCGCAGGCGCGGCTCGAGCGCCTCTGCCAGGTCGTTGGTGAGGAATGAATGAAGCTCGAGAGACGATTCTTCGACGAAGCGCGCGGCGAGCGCTTTCATAGTGCGCGGCTGCAGGTAGACAGGGTTAAGATACTCGGATAGAAATTCGGTGTGTTTCTCTGAGAGCGGCTGGTCGAATAGAGGCCCGACACCATCAGGCATTGGCGATGCTGATGGACTTTCGGTGTACGGTCTGAACTCAGTTGACGACGAGGTCTGTAAAAAAAAGTAAGCCCAGGTCTCACTCGTCCAACGTGAACTGACCAACTGTTCTCGAGAACTTTTCACCTCGGTGGTTGAATCCGGCGTGACATATCCATCCTCGCCCTCTTGGGCAGAATGGAACCATCCGCTGATACTTAACCTCTCCCGCCCGTCCTCCCCTTCACCCCCCACAACCACCTCCTCCACCGAATGGAAGCTGCGGCCTGGTTGCACCTCGAAGAAAATAAACTGGTTCCAGCTCGGGGGGATAATTTGCGCAGGGAAGGGTTCGGGCTCGAGATTCCCATCCACGCTCTCCTTAACTGGGTAAAGCTCCAGTGCACCGCCCCAATCCTTCTGCCAAAGCTGATAGTGGGGCAGCGGCATATATAAGATATACGAGACGCGGCGGGTGCCGATGACATCGTCGTGGTTGAGCAAGTGGCAGCCCTTGGTGTACGAGTTGACGGACATGTCCTGCTTGGTGCCAGAGAGAGGACCGCATCCGGTCACCGCACGCAAGAAGGCGCGAAAAGTCGGCGAATAGAGAGCATCGCGCAGTTTGAGGAGATTCGGCAGGAGAGAGATCTGAGACTGCGAGAGGTAGTTTAGAGACGCGAGGTCGCCGGTCTGGTTTACCTACAAATACGTGTTAAATAAGAAGGAAAAGCGTGTGGCCAACGGATTAAACCAACTTTATATATATCTGTCTCTTTTTCAGTAAAGCTGAGCTCGCTGAGACACTCTTCCTTGACCGACTTGAGCAGGTCGTCCTGAAACAGCTTTTCAACGATTGCATAGCGGAATGGATCGCTTTCCAGGTATTGCTGGTGTAGTTTGGAGATGTTCGAGTGATCCAGTACCTCTGAGGCAAATGCAGCTGTCCTGTCACTGTTTTGGACACTACCGCCATTGGGATGTGTCGTTTTGAGGCGCTTCAATAGCGCGATAGCATCGGCAGGTTCAGCAGACGGTGATCGAGGGCGCGCCATGACGATAGTGGATGCGAATAGAATGCACTCTGTGTCCCGGAGAAAGGACTGGCAATGATTGCAAGGAATCCGATATTACTTGTTCCCTTCGTGCTGGGTCTCTGTGCAAAGGGTCGTTCTCGCTGTTGCACAGTCAGTCACCGAGGTCGAGATGCGGGGCAGAGTAATTACATACCGCCCAGGCGTACGCGACCGCTGTCGGCGCCGTTCGAATGACAGTCGTCGCCGTCGAGCACGTCGGGAAGGGTGGTGGTCCTGGTCAGAGGGTGTATAGTAGCACAGTACCGGAAACCAAAAAATAATGCAACTCCAGTCAGGTCGATCCGAAAAAGGCAAGTGCTGCCATCGCCATTGGTCGAGACCTACAACCTGGACCACTCTGTTATGCTCGGAATTTCATCCAAACGGTAAACCCAGATCATCAAGCTTTCGGTATATCTCCTTCTGTTGTTTTTCTCTGGGTATTATCCGACGACTGGACGCGGCTGGACTGGTGTTCATCACGGTGTAATCGCTCTCTAAATACAAATGCTTACTTCTTCTTTCGGTCAAACTCTTTGTTTTCTCGTCATGAATCGTCCGAAAAACAGCTTGAACCCTCTTTGACGCAATTGGCCACTTTCTATCGTGCCTTTCTACTACTGAATCTGGTCTGGACACCTGGCTCCGGCTGCTGGACGACTGGCTGATTGGAGCTCGCCGGCCAATCAGACGCGTATTCATGTACGGTATCCTATTGGTGTGATGGTCGTTTCTGGTGGGACGTTCGCTCCATTCTCCGTTTGTTTCCCAAGCGACCAGCATTTTCCCTCACCTCCCCCATTATGGCCTTCACTTGACCTATCACAAGATTAACTGCTATTATCCCCTGTGCGTTAGCCGGAGTGTCTGGACCTCAAATATCTGCGGCATGTTCACGCGTAAGCGTTGCGTATATCTCATGTGTCTGGACCTAACAGTGCTAAACGCAAGGCGCGCTCCTCTCATACAGTACATCCCTTTAACATTATTTAAATATCAGGGTGTAATGTATGTACACACGTACTTGACTCTGAGTCGCACTATAGCTTCTAAGTGTTTGGGACTTCTCAATCACCCATCAAGCTTCAAGACCTCGTGTTGACTTGCCATCTTCTATCAATCATGCTCTCGGAGTGTCGGACTACACTGCGTATCATTTTTTCATTAAGGTCTGGACTTTCTTCCGTCACTTTTATTCAGTCCACCTTCATCTCTTGCGATAGGCACTTGTGAAGCTATTATGGCATTACTTCTCTCCAGGGAGTATGTGATAGCATCCCTGCCACTTTCAGCTTCGAACTGAAAAGAGCTCCGGCCTTGATTGGCGCGCTTTTTATCACTCCGTTGAATCACAGGTCTGGAACGCACCCTCCGCGTTTCCCGTCATGGAAAATTTCCTGTACTATCAGAACATGTTCCAACTCAAAGAATACACCCCAGAGTTCCACAACCATTCAGTCCCAAGTACACCGGTAAGTCTGAGACTTGGTGGAAGTTTCTAATGATAACAGCCAATCGTCGACGCCAAGCCGCTGTGCCCGGAGATGTCAAACGCGCCCAAAGCGATGAAGTCCATATTTGGCCATGAGACAAGTATAGCGCAGACGACGCGAGAACTGTGGCGTTGTATTGAACAACGTAAACGCGGAAGAACTCCTAAAGGATCGGACTCAACTCAAAAACGTCATTTTGTCCGAGCAATTTGTCGTTGCGGGGTAAAGGAGAGTAGATCACGATTCAACGTCGAACACTGAAACCAGCCAAGTACTAGGATGCAGAAAGGAATGCTAACGTTGTACAACATGAAAGAAATAGAGGCCTGTACTAATAGCTACTGTAACGGATTGCAAGTGAGCGGGAGAGGTAAAGCTGAAGATGTGGTAATAATAAAACAAATGCCCAATAATTAAAGCCACAAAAAATCTATGCCTTTACTTGGGGAAAAAAGCTATGCCTCTCTTGTGAAAGGACCAAAGCGATACCTTGACTGAGCCAAGTAATAAGCAAAAGCTATGCCTTTCCTTCGGTGTACGTAGGCGGCGGGGTAAGACCTTCACCGGGCAGGACGGGTAGACATATCCGACCAGATTGTGATGAAGATGACTTGTGTCGACTGTGGTGGGTGTCTGTCTTTTTCACCCATGCTTCCATTGCCGACTTTCTGAGCTCAGGTGTGAGCTCGTTAAGCGGCACGGGTGCATACACAGTCGGTGAAGATGCGGAATGTGAGTTTGAACGAGGGAGAATGAAGATGCGTTGAAGTGATTCCTGCCGTGATGGGTTGCGTGTATGCGTGGGAAGGACACTGCGCCGTGAGAGATGGCTGTAGTAATTGGACACAGCCAGAAGGAAGTGAAGCTGCAAAAGACAATTAGACATTGTAACAAAGGATGGTGAGAATGCGATGATTACCCGGACTACGATTACAATGATCATGCAAGCAACAAATGCCATGACAGCGCGCTCGAACCACCGTTCGCAGTTCTCGAGGCTGAGGCCCATTTCCCCCATATTTCGGAGGAGTTCTGGTTGTCTGGACATTTCCTCACAGATGCCGGTGCGGGTTGAGCCACGGAAGGCACCGTATGCACTGGCAAATGTAGCAAACGTGCAAAAGGAAAAGTCGGCGATGGAGTAGTCTCGGTAAAAGCGTACAAATGAGGGTTTGCTCTACAACTGCGATGAGATTGCTATCCAGATAATGCAGAGAATCGGCCGCGCACCTTTACGACACCTACGAATCCCACAGCGCCGACTGTCGCCGCAGAGACAAAGTAGGCCAGAAGCAAACCCCAGACGACCTTGATACCATCGACTCGCCAGGTGTCTGTGGACGAATCCCACTCGAATTCAGGCTCCCATTTGATTGAACGTGAGGCAGCAAGGACTTGGATGGCGAGCGCTGTGTTGGATACGATTGCAACGAGGGTAATGACGAACGACGCCGACCTGTTGAAGCGGGACATGACCGTCAGTGAACAAGTCTGTCTGACTAGCAAAAAAGGCACCCTTACCGAGCAGGATATCTGGCCATGAGGACAGAAATTCGCTTTGTCAGTAATTCTAAGAGGACGGAGTAAAGAAAAGAAAGACACGATTCGGACAATGCTGATCCAGGGGTATTTTGTCACTCGGTTCTTCCCCTTCCGGCAATACGGCAACGCCTGTACTTGTCGCTCTCTGTCACCTCAGCTGAGACTATCTCTTACAAGTCTTCCGGTCACCAGACTCCTCATTCTTCTCTCCGTTTTGCTGTCTACTAGCGCCCTTTTATCTTCCCATACTCGTCTCAACATGACGGCTGTCATCCGTGTGTTTTATAAATGAAGCTGACCACTCGGCTGTTCCCACTCCGTGTCTGAGCGGGAAATGCTTTCTATTACGAGTCTCTCCCGTTCTACACCGCCAATCTCCGTCCCAAACTTTGTGCCGCCCATCTGTATAGAGATCTACCCTTCCAGTCGACCACTAAAGTCTTATTGGAATCGGAAGATAACTGGACTAATCCACAGAGACACACGACAAAATATCAGACCATTGACACTGATGGCACCACTTTCCTTGCGGCCTCCGCGTGTAAGCAGACATGATGCAAAGGTTCAACAATGAATGGAACGATCTGTACCGAATCAAGGGAGAATGCCGGACCTTGGTGGCCAGCCCGACCATGCCCGCAATCTGTTCCCTTTGTCGTGCTGGTAACAAGCGGTCTTCACCATCGGTGGCCGCCCAACGGTTACCCAAAACAGCATAGGTAAATTTACAGGGATGCCGTTAACACAGAGTAAGTACATGCACGCCGGTCTCAGTCAGAAAAGAAGTGGCGCAGAGCGAGAGAGTCGTTATCAGGTCATGGGAGCAATTGCCCTCGTCCTGGTCCGGTCGTATCAAAGCCGTCTGCTAGCCATCAAGAAGGTGAGCGATAGAATGCTACAAGGGGGAACACTGTCATTGGCGACAGAAATATCTTCGTCCATCAAAGATATGAAGATAACAGCATACAATCGCGCCTTGACAGACTAAACGGGCTGAAACGAATATGATAGATTGGCCCTTGGGACCGAACGTGCGTGGCGTAATGTTCGATGTACGGAGTTCGTCGATGCGCCCGGAGGTGCGTAAGTCGCGAGAGTATTTGTGAAGGCGGTTTGGCCGGAGAACATTAAGAGTCGTCTGAGAACATACTTCTAGGGATTACCGTTGAGAGTAGAGCTAACGCTGCAAGAGTAGAGTTAGACAACGAGCGAAGACTCAGACAGGAAGTGGAGAAATCTGGGAGACCTACTTTCAATCAACAAAAGTCGCGACACACTGTTCTCACGATCACGTTTACTCCAAGTTTCGATCCTCCTGTCAGCGTAAAACCAATACGTTTCGGTTGTGCATTTCGCTCGGCGACATAATAGTGCACTGAGATCACAACCGAATCCCAGAATCTCTATAAACATCAACTCAACTTGCTCTCATATCGTTTCAAAAGCAATCTATCAACCCATCCACCTTTCGGGAACTCCCTATCCCACTGATTGTGCAAATGCACGCCAAAGATATTCCCAAGGGCCTTGTCCAGAGGCCCGCCCTCCTCCATGCCCAGACCCATCGTCCATTTCCCCTTAGCATCGTCTGGCACAAAGGGATCAGGCAACCTGTTGTCAAGCCTGCACGAACGCCCATCGCTGAAACAAAATGGGAGTATTTTGAACGGCGGGATGGAAGAGACGATGAGGCGACGCCAGAGTTTGAGGTATAGGGTTGAGCCCCAGTCCGTGGAGTCTGCGCGAGGGGGTGCGGATGTCGCCATGACGTGGAACGCCTCGCATAGATAGGGAGAATGTTTGCGGAAGCGCATGAGCGCGCCGTTGAAGGGCTGGTAGAGCTTGTCTGTAAAACGAAATAAGAAGGGGTATAAAAGTGGAGACAAGGGATATACCATAACAATCCCATTGCGTTACAAACTCGTGTTCAAGGAGAGGATCGAGGTCTCGCGTTAGAAGCGAGTCCATGTCCACCCAAACGCCACCATAGTTCCACAGCAATAGCAAGCGAATGAGGTCTCCGTCGACCCACGCTTTCTTGTCCTTCCTGCTCAGCAACGGGCTCCCCTCCAGTTTGGTGCCCACCGCCAGCTTCGGTATGTCGACAATATTCAGATCAAACGCGTCCGGAAAGCGCTTCTTGTATGACTGGAGGATTGCATTATCCCCGAGGTCCCCGTTCGACCACAAAATCAGTCGCGACGTGTCTACATTCTGCGTCGCGAAGAATGATTTGAGCATGTACTCCTGTCTTGGACCAAACGCGGCCAGATCGTTCCTCCAATACGTGTGGAAGTGTACGCGGTCCTCTGCCGCTATCGGGCCCTTAAGAGTATGTGGCATGGAGCTCCGTATAGTTCCCGCCAGGTCATAGCAGTCTAATCCCATCCGAAGCTGCACGCCTGCCTGGACCTCCGTTCTTTTAGGTCCATAAACGTATTTCTCAACATCGTAGTCTGGGCTGACGCGTGAAGCGTCGAAACAGCCATCCAATGGTTCGATGACTTCCAATTCCCGGTGCACCCAGTCCTTGGGATAAAACGCTAGCTCTATGTGCGGCTCATAGAGATACAGTCCGTATGTGAGGCTGAGAACAAATACTCCGAGCGTGTACAGCAGAAAGCGTAGTCTTCGAGTATTAAGAGTGAGAGAGACCATCTAGGTGTAGGATGCCTGCATCAATGCTGGGGGGTAAGAGTGAAACTGCCGCCACGTGGATCGGACCGACTTACCGTTAGCAGTCATTTGCTTCTCCCTTGCGCGTAGTACTTGCTGCCTGTGCGTTGTGCGTGTGTACACTATTTGATTATGAATGTACTGATGCTAAACTAGGCTATTTACTACATTACGACGTCGACGCCTTTTCGTCCAATCCCGTGGTCCTCTTGACCGCCTGAGTCGCCTTGGCCGACCTCCGCCTAATATCCTCCCCATACTTAAAGAATATGAACGGTATGGGCGTGATCACAGCAGCAACAAGCGCGAGGAGCAAGCCCGCCCACTGGAAGCCCATATTATGGAACATCTGGTTGACGAAGAGAGGCACAGCCGAGGCAACCTCCGAGCGTAGCAGCGTCTTCGCAGCGATCGCAGACGCAGCGAAAGCGCTGTAGCTGTCGACGATGTAGGAGTTTGCGGAGATGTAGATCAGGATCATGGCACAGCCGAAGAGAGCGCCGGCGATGCATGGCGCGATCCAGTGTACCCAGTCGTATGCGCCAGTGAAGGCAAATATGAAGAGCGCTATGGGTAGGATACTAAATAGTGTAAGTTGCGGGGACTGTCGAGGTTAGAAGCACGTACATCGATCCCGCC